>JAPKLX010000820.1:7972-41350 GCA_026898415.1 Leonotis leonurus | reverse complement strand
TAGCGAGAGGAAGAGGATTTGGGTGTGAACGGCGCTGGAGCAAGGGAAGAGAGAAACGTGAAATGAGGAAGTAGGGTTGAGGCGGCTAAGTGGAGAAGATTAGGTTAGGAATTTAATTAGGATAGATTTAGGGTTAATGGTGGATGATTAGTGTAAATAATGGGCTTATTGGAGTTGTGCTTAAGAGTTAAAAGAAATGGGTATAAGAAAATAGGTGATGGGCTGTGATTTAATTTTATTGGGCCGGGAACATTTTAACTATATGGGCCGAAAGCTGTGAAATTAGTGGGCTTCGGTTAATTAGCAATTGGGCCGAGAGTTAAAAGATATGGGCTGAAGACTACAAATTATTGGGCTTCTGTGAATTAAACTGATTGGGCCGATTTAGACTAAGAATTTGGGCTGACAAATTATATTATTCTGGGCCTAGAAAAACATAACTATTGGGCTGAAGAATAAATTAGGATTAGGCCATATTAACTAATCTAATGGGCCAGTCTAATTATCTTAAGATAATGAATACCTAACTAATTAAATTAATTAGTAAGCTCACTTAATTGATTAATTAATCAAATAAAAAAAAAGTCTTGGAGGAAAGATTTTTCGAAATCAAAGAATGTTATTAATCGAATAAAATTTACCATATCAAGTTGATTAAGAGAATGAATAATAATTGAAGAATTACGAATTCAATCCCAATGGAATTCATTAAAGCATACTTAAGAAATATATTTAGTATACAAGGGCGAGTGGAACTAGGGTACGAAATTAGTACCCGAATTAATGAAATATTATTTCATTTTCGTTTAAAAGAGGTTAAGAAAAGAACCTATACTCAAATCGAGTATCTTACTACAACATTAATTAAAGGTTACTACGGGAGTGGAAATCTGAAGATCGGAAGAGGATACCCTTAGAAGAAGAGGAGAACTCATCGAGGTAGGCTTTCTTATACCAGTTCAAAATGAGTGTGCTTATCTGTATTTATGTTATTCCTTTTTAAAAGCTATAAATTGAAACTGATATTTCAAGTATTGTCTGCAATAAAATGTTTGATGTTTTGTATGATACCTATCTGTTATGATTCATCGAATTCGGGTCCCAGTGGGTAAGCAACCCCGCTCGGACTAGTGTACACAATGTGACTGTGAGTCGACGAAGGTGTTGACCGGTCACGTGTCCGCGGAGGGTGGCCACCTTCCCGGTACACATAAGGTATGGATATGGTAGATTACTAAAGAACTTAGACAACTGTCGAACTTTAGGTTTCACAAAAAGAATTTAGTGAACATAGGTGCTTTAAAGACAAAACCCCTACGTTTTCACTCAGTATGGCATGACAAGTATATTATGTAAGTATGCGTTTTCGGCATATGTCTACTGAGTACTTTTGTTCTCAGCCCTGCATATATTTCTAAATGTGCAGGTTGAGCAAATGATGGGAGGAGGTGCTCTACAAGGCTTTGTCGATCTCTTTTTGCTATTATGAACTCTTGGAGGTTTACATGTCCTCATACATGTAAATGTTGACGTTCCATGTTGTAAATGTTGACGTTCCATGTTATGAACCTATATTAGACTCCTGTTAAATTCGGTTCAACTTATCGGTTATTCTAAAACCATGCTTTTTATGCTATGAATCTTTTATATTATTGAAGTATCTTTCAGTTCTACAGATATTCCATCAACCCCTTTTCTATCCCCGCTTCTTTAATCCCTCCCTTAGTCATGTTTTTCCCGACTTTGCTATCATTAGCGAAGGGCGGTCGTGACATTTTTGCATCCTGAAGACAATCTCTCTTTGTCCAGGCTCTGCCTATTTACTTTCTTCTATATGTTATCAACAATAACAGTTATCTGTCTGCATGTTTATTTAACTTATATTTTGTTGCATCTGCTAATCCTTTCTGCATAGGAACTATTTGTAAAGTGTGGTTTCGACATAATCAAAAAGGGGAAAAAATTTTGGGAACCACGTGTATGTTCTGTGTATGAGAGTTGATATGTTCTGTAAATATATTAATATATCTGGTAAGATCTCTCTATAGGAGATCAACTTAGACTTAAGTTTTACTCTTATGTTAGTTTACAGATTACCTTGTAAAAGAACAGATTGTGAGTCACGAGCTGATCCTAACCCAATATGAAATAAACTTACTGTTTTCTAAAGATGTTGAAATGTAAAGAAAACAGAACGTGAGTCACGATTTGTTTCTACAGAGTATATATACTTAAACTAGGTCTTGCAGGAGAGCTTACGAGATACAAAACGTAAGAGACGTTCTGTCACAGACACAGAACGTAGGAAACGTTCTGTCCAGATGCTATGGAATGATCTGTTCACCACACAGATCAAAGGGTGATCTGTGACATGCTTAAGAGATGGATGATCTGCCTATATGGGTCATCTGTTCTCATATACTTATTCTGGTAAAAGAATATGCATACTGGGAAACGATTTCATACTTTAAATTGAAACAAAGGACCCATCACTAGCAAGGAGTACATTTTAACGGCTAGTTCATGCATTCAAAGCTTGACAACAAGTAGTTCGTGATTCGTTCGTATGTAAATACTCCTTCAAGAGTTCTACTACAACTCACTGGATTCCAATAGATCAAACCTGCAGAAATATTCAAGCTTTCGAAGTGTTAATACTATCAATCACTCATACTGAATATAGGGTTACAGGCTTGATCTTGATGCACTCCTAGTAGCATAAGTTTTGCGATCTGGTCACCCTAATCATTTCCTGCCATAGGCTCCTTGCTTTAGTCCTGCCTTGGATGTTGTTCTGGTTGTTGAGCTTGTTGAGGAGCTGATTGTGATGGTGGTCTGGTTGGAGTGATCTTCTTTCTTTCTGGTTGTTTCTGGGCTGGCTCCTTACCCTTGCCTCATGCACCATCCTTATCTCCTCCTTTACCTCCCTTTCCTGATCTTCCTTCCCCCTTTTCGACATCATCAAATATGGACTTGATGAGTGTACAAAGAAAGTCGATCTCCTTTTGCATTGTAGTCTACTTCTCCTCTGTAGTCTCTTTGTAATTGAGTAAGAAATATGTGCCCTGAAGTTGCTCCGTGTCGTCAAGCCTCTTGAGTTGATGACTTAACTCATCTGGTGTAGGATATTCAAGATCTGTTAATGCTTAGGGCAGGTTCTTCTCCAAAATCTTTAAACAACGTTCTTTCTCAAACGTAGCAAGCTGAGAATGAAGTTCTCTAGAAATAGATTCAGTTATCTCAGCTGATAAAGATGTAGTGTGCTGCTTAACAGTTTCATTCATCAGTTCCTTCTCCTTTTCAGCATGGTCAGTTACCAACTTTCTTATCCCGTCAATTTTCTTATCAGCGCTCTCCAGGCGTTGCTCCAACTTCTCCTTGTTAGTGTCGGCTGCGTCTCTGTCATTATCCAGCTTCTTGGTTAATTCTTTAGTAAAATCTCTGATCCTTTTCTTCAGCAATTTCTCCGTATCATTGACATAATCTTTCTTGTGTTGTTGAAATCTGTCAACACTTTTGTAGCCCTCTCTTGTATTTCATTACAAGTGGCTGCCATATGATCTAGAATCCTTAAGTTGATCAGATCATCGACTTGCTCATTAGTAAACGGACTGGGCTCCCTCTCTAACAAATCTTCTAAGTCGATAAAACCCACATGTTTCTTCAACTTTTAGCTGCACCAGGAGTATAGAGCTCATTAGTGGGTTCTCCTCCAATCACCTGGCCAACAGGTTCTTCTTCAACAAGCTCAAGTACAGCTCTCTGAGCCTTCATCTTTCTCTCCTTCTGCTTCTCCTTATTAATCCTTGTAGTTTCTTGCTCAGTTTGAGCATTAGGTTGATCTTGTGTAGAGGTGGACTGAGCTATTTCGTCATGTGTAGGTTGTTCTGGTTGCTGTTGAGTTGATGTTTCTGTTGTGCTGGGCTGTTCTTGAGTGTGTTAATCTTGTACAGCAGAAGTACTGGGCTGGTTTACATTCACTCCCTCTTGTTCCTCCATCACATCATCTCTTTGATCTGGTCGAGCAGTTGGTTCTTACAGTGCTTCCTTATCTGCTTCATTATATGTGTCGGGTACAGAGTTAAAGAAATCAATCTTATATGTATAAAATGATTTTAGATCCACTTTCAGTTGCCTGGCCCCAATATCATTTGATGATATGTCTCCCTAAGCTCAACAATTGAAGACACATCAAAAATGCTTAGAAGAGTTGCTTCCTCAATTTTCAACTCCTCAATCGATCTGATTGTAAGCAGAGCATCAAGAATGTAATACTCGTTGTCCTTGATTAGTAAGTATGTCTACACGTGGCGAGCTGCACCATAGCTCTCTGGTGTTGATTGAATTCTTGGAAAATCTTGCAAACTGAGTGGTATGCTTCGTTCTCTAGAAGTTAAACTACTTCCTCAGCTTGCTTTGTCACGCCCCGTTCTCCGGCCTTCCCGGCAGAGTCCGGAAGCGCGACTATAAACAATTAATTAAATAAAGGATAAAAAGGAAAACTATGGACTTAACCGAAAGAAAGGATATTTTATAACTGAGTATTGGTTCATAACAAGAGTTTAACTCTGAATTGACACATTCGCCAAACAAAACAAATGGAACCTCTTGCAGCGGAATAAGGATCCATAGTTTTCCTTTTTATCCTTTATTTAATTAATTGTTTCTAGTCGCGCTTCCGGACTCTGCCGGGAAGGCCGGAGAACGGGGCGTGACATGCTTTTTCCTGACAGTCTCCTCATCAACTTCTTCCTCGTCTTACTCAACAATTTTCTCCAACCGATTTGGTGATGGAGAAGGTGTAGCTATCCTTGCTGGAGAAAAGTCTTTCTCCTGATTGAGGATCATAAGATGATTCTGGCATAACATCTTGTAGAATCTCTTGATCTGGAACTTGAGACTCTTCTTCCGGTGAGGCAGGTTGTTGTTTCCTTAACCCTCCCATCTTCTGCTTAAGCTGCTGCGAAGTAGATGAAGTGTCTGTATCTGAAGAGCTCGCTCTCTTCGTTGGCTTTTTCTTCCCTTTCTTCTCCTTCTGGCTATCCTTCTTCTTATCTTCCCCCTAGGATGGAGCTACCCAGGTTGGGTTCAAGTTCCCCATCTCAAGCAAGTGCCTCATGTGAACATCATCCTTCACTTTATGAAACAGAGCAGGAGATATACCCAATGACATCTCGAGCTGGTACTACTCTTTAGGCAAGGTAAGTTGTGCGTTGATTGGTATAGCACCCTTCCGGACTTGGTGCTTGAAAAACATTTCAATGATGAAAATGATCTTGGTGGCATGTCTCAAATTCCTTTTCACCATCACTTTGACAACCTCGTCATTGTCGTTCTTAGTCTCCACTATTAGCCTGGCCTCCGTAGCCAATAAGTCAAACAAGATTCTTGCTCAATTGACTTTCAGGTTCAGTACAACGGTTGTCAAAATTCTCATCTTTACTGGGGTAACCTGGTCGTAGGACCCACTGTGCATCATGAAGATCCTTTGCACAAAGTCAAATAAAAGCTTCAAACCAGGAGCGAGAAGTGATCTGTGAAACATTCGTCCTGTATACTTCATGAGAATAACCATCATTTCCTGCACTGCATTTTGCAGTTACGCCATAGTTATCTTAGATAAGTCTATTCCATCATCATTAAGCTGCTTGCACGCATGCAAAATCATTTGCAAGACATCATAGGTGGTCTTGCTGGCTTTATCTCCAACAGGCATCAGAACGTTTGCCTCTTTCCTTGACTCCTCATCTTCCTAAGTCAGATAAAAAGTAGCGACCTATTTAGACAGGTACATCTCTGGATGAGATGTGACAATGTTCTTGAACCCTAAACAAGGTTTAACACGTTAATAACATATAATTATCAAGATTAAAAGAAAAATATGTCAACTTTATCCATTTATGAGCATGAACATGATGAACATTATAAGGCAGGTTCCAGAATTCTGCATATTTCCAGATATGATCCTTATTTCTAATCATGCAATCAGACAGATAATTTAATAACAACATATACATGATACTCAATAATTTAATAATGAGTAGTAAGAACTATAGCATGAATCACTGAATATAAAAAGAATAATCAGAAAATAAATCTAGAAAATACTGTAAATACAGAACATGCTTACAATCTCCATTAATGGAGTAAACACATATAAATACATAATATAAGGAAATAAAACCGTAAAACATTTGCATCTCTTGATTATAACGTAGATTTCCTCAAGCTTCGTAAAGCTGTGAGTAGTAAAAGTGACAGAGGGTTCGGGAGAAATGTATTTCTGAACTTCAGCGATGCGCTCAGGGAATTTCATCACTGATGGTGCCATTTTTGAGAAAGATTTGAAGGTTTCAAATAGTTGGAAGAGTTTTTCGAAAGATTTGAAGGCTGTAAAACTGACTGTAAAACTCTTAAGCGTTCGAGAAATATGAGAATGAAGATGAACAGTTCGATACAGAGATGTATATATAAATAGAAATTGAACTGTTCAGATTAAAAGAAATAAAAGGGTTGAGACACTACAAGAAATTTATAAATAGATAACACCACATAGATAACGGTATTTTTAATATACCGTTATCTATGAGCGTGTTTTTCAAATAGATAACAGTTAGTGTTATCTATATTAGTGTAACTTATGTTAATGATAACGGATTTTAATAAATCGTACTCTATATATATAGTTATAGTTAACAATTTTGCAAAAACTGTTATCTTTATTAAGTGTTAGATAAACATTTTATAACGGTTAATAAATACTGTTAACAAATAATCGTTATTTATATGCATTTTTCTTTTTTAGACAAAATACATTATATAAATAAAAAACTTCTTATGAGGGATTGAACCTTGGTCTATTAAAAGTATAAATTAAAATAAGTCATCTAAGTTGCTACAAAAACTTGAAAAAATCGTAACATGTTATGTATTAATTCCAGATTTCAAAATTTTCTTTTTTGGACAAAATACATTAGTAAAAGATTTGTGTATTTTAACGTAAATAAACATTTTTTGGTATGTGTCTTAAAATAACAAACCCACTTAAAATTTTCTAGCAATATATTACACCAGAATAATAATATAGTAAGAGTTTTTTAGGGTGAAATTATATTTTATGAGTAGTACTTTACTCTACACTTTTTTGAAAGAACAAAGTCTGGGCAATTTCAGTTATGTACATAGCGAGTTCTCCTTCTTCGGTTTCTATAGTTAGCAGCTTAAACCCTAACTAGAAAACTAAACCATTGGTAAGACTTGAGAGTGGTGTAGAAGGTAATCGATCATGATGAATCTCGGTCGTCGATTGCCCGCCATGGCTCCAGCATTTATCCGAAGACTCTGCACGGAGGTGAAAGCGGTGGCGCGAAGAGAACGACTGTCTCTAACGGATGTTTTCCGCTTTGGGGCGAACCACTGGAATGACGTCAAGCACTATAAATCAGTACATAAGCAAGGGCAGAACCGTCATTAAAGGTAATCTCCAGAGGTGCGTCAAGGAACTCCGCAAATATAAACGATATAGCAACGCTCTCGAGGTGCATGGGACGTGTGTGTGTGTGTGTGTGTTTTGTTATTGATGGTGGAAAATCGAAGTAACATAGTTTTTAGATTGACACAAGGTTGATTGATGGGGATGAAATATGAATACTTAGGGTACTTGGTTCATAAGCCTTTTGTCGTGTTTGTTTAAGGATTTTGTAGGATTTGGAGTTATGGAATCGGTAGAATTTACTTTGGGAGAATTGATTTAATGGATTAAGGTAGTGTTTGGCTTAAAAATTTGATGCAGAAAGCTTTAATTGTGTATTGTACATGTTTGGAGAAGTTGGTAGTAATATTCATATATGAATGTAAAATTAGTATGTAAGTAATGCAAATTTGTGTTTGCTATTTCCAACTAAGATCCTAAACTCTGCGCAAGAATGAACATGACCACTGAATACTGAAACTTTCCAACCAATGCACTTGTGCTGTGGTCTTGATTTTTTGCCTCAAGGAACAATTAACACTGCAATGAATTACAGTTCCAAAATCATACTTCTTGCTTTATGTTCCTGTGTTCGAATTAACTTTCTTTCTAGTAAAGCAAACTATGAGAAGCAGGAGAGCGTGGCTTCCTGCTTTAGTTAACATCTTCACGTCGTTTTCCATTTCCTGTGCATTCCTGTTCTTGCCCTCTTTTATAGTGGATGTTGAGTGGGATGGAGACTGATTTGCTTAGTTCAGATAATGGAGTGGATGGACTCTCGGAAGTTTAAATTCAAGCACACTCTTCTCGCAATTCGTTTGGATCTAATTGGAAAAGTGAAAGGGATAGTTGCAGCTGAAGATTACTTCAACAGCCTCTCTCTGTCTGATAGGGTCCATTGCATTTATGGCGCACTTCTAAACTGCTACTGCAATGAGAAGATGACGGACAAGGCATTAGAAACTTTTGTTATGATGGTTAAGGAGAAGATGATAAACAAATCTTTACCTTTTAACAATATCATGTCCATGTATATTAAATTGGGGCAATACGAGAAAGTGCTTGTGTTGGGAGAAGAGATGAAGAAGGAGAATATTCAACCAGATACAAATCATATAAGAATGGAAAATGTCTGCGCGTTGATATGGATGTTGAAGTGTTTGGTTTAGATGTTGCTATTTGGCTACTCTCAGAAGATGTTGTTCCTTTCTGTAACTTGGACCTGATTACTGGAAATTGGATTCTTGTTTATATCTGGTGAGACTTTCTTTTAACATGTCATTAGAATTTTTCAAGAATATGATTATGTTGGAATAAAGTTATTTTATTTTTATTTTGCAGGCACTTATATAGAAGTATCATGGATGATAAAATGAAGGACCGATTTCTATTTGTTAATCCATTTAGCACATCCTTTACGAGAAAATTAAAAAATGAGGATAGAGCACGTGCTTTAGCAGATAGGTTGCTTAGTGCAACCTCAAACCACCTTGTATTTGTGCCGTGCAACGTGGGGTAAGAGAATATATTTTCCGTTCATTTAAAACATATAATCTTACATGATTTGGCATGTTAATTTGTTACTTGTGTTGAACTAGTGTGCATTGGATTCTTACAATCATTGATCCTAAGCAAGATAAAGTCTATCTGATGGATCCTCTCACTTCAAGTTTAGATTTCACACATGCACACATGATTTATTGCATTCCCACATATCATCACTTCAATAAAATATCAAAGAAGAAATATTGTTCCAGTAAGAACAACATATTTGATATAATAGATTTGGAACCCTTTTGATTATGTGGGATGCTTTCTTCTTGCTAGGAAAGTAAACATGGAATTTCCTTTATTATGGCTGCATCTTGTTATGTGATTCTGTGGGATGCTTTGTTCCAGCTAACAAAGTAAACATGAAATTTCCTTTATTATGGCTGCATCTTGTTATGTGATTCTGTCGGATGCTTTGTTCTAGCTAGGAAAGTAAACATGGAATTTCCTTTATTATGGCTGCATCTTGTTTTGTAACACCATTCTGTGTCTTTTGATTCGTCTTTGGTTGAATTTCTGCATTCTATGTCTGTTGTGTTCAATGATCAGGGCTTGTTAAGCATGGAGTTGTTTCTAAATTTTTAATCTTTGTGTTGTTTATTGATTATTATTTAATTGCATTCATATTACTTTTCAGGTGCAATGTGAAGAACTTTTTTTGTGAGCTTCATGGATGATAGTAGCTAGTGTTGGAATATATTTTGTCATATATTTAGGTGCATTGTAAAGACGAACTATGACTTATAAAACGAGTATACTTTTGTTTCAAGCGCATTTGCTATATTTGGCTTGTACATACTTTTGTTGAATATTTGCAAGATAGAATAGATTTTAAACAGGTTTAATATGATATTATTTTGTGTCTTTCGTTATATTATTAATTGTTATTTTTTAAATATAAATTGAATGATAAAAAATTTGAATATTTAAGATAACGATACAAAATCGTTATCTAAGTGACCAAAAGTGTAATCTAAAGATATAATACGTAGTGTATATATATATATAACAAACATTTTATAACGCCAAACAACTGTTAACTATATGACTAATAAGTATTTTCTAAACTAACAATACAAAGCGTACAAAATACATTACATAACGTTAACAACCGTTATCTATATCTTTAAATAGATAACGTTATTAAATCGTTATGTACGTGGAAAAAAATGTAATTTAAGTGTAAAATAGATTAAAAAATATCAATGGATAACGATTTGGACTGTAATGTAAAGTACATATAGATAACGATTATATTACGTTATGTTTACATTATGTTAGGTTATCTATGTACATAATAGATAACGGTGCCGACCGTTATCTATGAGCGTGTGCACAATAGATTACAGCAGTATATATAACATATTTTTGCACGTATAGATAACGGTATTTCGCCGTTATCTATGAGCGAATTTCTTGTAGTGAGATTGAGTCCTCCCTTTTATTTTCCCACTAAGTATTCTTAGACTTCCCGCCTTTGAGGCACGTTTGATACACGCGATTAATATCTAGGGTTAGATTTGGTGTGTGTCATCTCTTCTTCGCCTCTGCAACTTCTTCGCGCTATATTAGGTAATGATTTAGTTCGATTACACTTTTCAATATCTGCAATAATCATTACAAATTATGTAAATTTTATCAAATCTTATCAGATAATAGCGTATAAAATAAGATTAAGTCGGTATATAATCAAAAAGTGATACGAATTTCTGAGTTCCCCCTTGATTAAGGGATGTTTATGAAAAATTTATTTCCACGTGGCCTGACTAATCTTTTCTCTCTCGACAGGTGATCTATTCTGGATCTAGTGATCTGTATCCAGTAGACTGCATCTAGTTATCTAGCTTGGTGATCTGTATCTTGTCAATTTGCTGAGTGATCTATTTCAGTGATCTGCGGTCGATCTGCTTCTTTCATCCTAGCTTAGTAACCCTAGCTTTCCACATAGCATTTTGAACCTCTCCTCAGGTAATGCCTTTGTTAGAATATCAGCTCACTGTACTTCTGTGTGTATCTTCTCGATCTGTATATGTTTCCTTTCCATGTGGTCTCTTATAAAATGATGTCTCACATCCACATGTTTACATCTTGTATGTAAGACTGGAATCTTTTGAATTTCAATAGCACTCGAGCTGTCACAGAATATAAGTATTTCCTTCACGTTGATCTCATAATCCTTGAGCTGCTATTTTAGCCAAAGTATTTTTGCACAAAAGCTTCCAGTGCCCATGTATTTTGCTTCTATTGTTGATGTAGCTACGGAGGTATGCTTCTTTGAGAACCAAGAGATCAACTTGTTTCCAAAAAACTGACAGGTTCCAGAAGTAGACTTCCTTTCTAGCTTACATCCTACATAATCTGAATTAGAGTAACCTGTTAACTCAAAATTATCATCACATTGATACCATAAACCTATGTGTGTTGTTGCTTTGAGATATCGCAATATCTTCTTAACTGCTCCCATGTGCGATTCCTTGGGGTTGACCTGAAATCTTGCACATACTCCAACTACAAAAGTAATGTCAGATTGACTAGCAGTTAGATATAAAAGAGAACATATGATACCCCTGTATTGAGTTATATTCGCTGGTTTGCCCTCTGGATCTGCATTGGTATCTTGACAGGTTTGTTGTCCTTAACTCAAAACTTGGTGATCAGATCTTGTATATACTTTGTTTTATTTACAAATATACCATTAGGTAGCTGCTTAACCTGCAAACCTAAAAAGATATACATTTCGCCCATCATGCACATTTGATACTTGTTCTTCATTAGATCAGCAAACTTATCACACAGATAACTGGATTAAGATCCAAAAATGATATCATCAACATAGATTTGTACTAAAAGGATATGCTCTTTAACTTTGATGATGAATAGTGTCTTGTCAACTGAGCCTCGTCGAAAGCCTGACTCTAGTAGAAAGGTTGATAATGTTTCATACCAAGCTCTTGGAGTTTGCTTCAACCCATAAAATGCCTTTTGCTAATCTGTAGACTTTCTGATCTGGATTTCCTTCTTCAAATCCAGGTGGCTGCTCTACATAGACATCTTCTTCTAGAATACCATTTAAAAAAGCGCTCTTGACATCCATCTGGTACACCTTGAATCTCTTATAAGCTGCATATGCCAAGAACAATCTGATGGCTTCCAATCTGGCAACTAGGGCAAATGTCTCATCGATGTTTATACCTTCTTGCTGACTGTATTCTTTGGCAACTAATCTGGCTTTGTTCCTCACAACTTCGCCATACTCATCTCGCTTGTTCTTGAATACCCATTTAACACCTAATACTCCTTGGTGTTTAGGTCGATCTACAAGATACCACACTTGGTTTCTCTTGAACTCATTAAGCTCCTCTTGCATAGCAACTATCCAATCTGCATCCTATAGAGCTTAATATGCATCAGCTGGCTCAACATGAGATAAATAGCAACTTAATAGTGCACTCTCTCCATGCATCCTTCTGGTCTTCACACGATCTGATGGGTTCCCAACAATCTGCTTTGGTGGATGGTGATCTTGAATCCACTTTCTGCGCCTAGACATCTCATCTTCTGATATCTCAGGCTTAGGTTCTTCTGTTGGTTCCTCAAACTCTGGGTGTGCTGTTGAAGTTGCTTGAAAAGGATTTTCATCTTCTATCTCTTGGTTGACATTCGAACTATTGTTGATCTCTCTGGATTCATTAGGTTAACTCTGAGAAGGTTCACTATTTTCTTGAACTGGTCTGTCCTGATCAGGTTCAATGTGAGTTGTTCCCCCTTGCTGTGTGCTGGCTTCAGCTATAGGTTGAACATCAATTTCTTCATCTCTAAGTGGACTTCAGATCAGAATGTCTTCGAGTGATATATTTCTCGAGTTTCTAGTAGTGATATGGTTGTGAACCTGTTCTTCACCAGTTTTCCTGTATTCAAGAATAGATTCGTCCTATACAATATGAGGTGTTACTTCCATAATATGAGTCTTCTTATTGTAAACCCTATAGACTTTCCTAACATCAGAATATCCTACAAATATTCAAGGGTCAGCTTTGCTATAAAAGGTTTTCAATTGAGATTTCCCATTATTATGAATGTAACACGTGCAACCAAAAGCACGAAAATACTTAATCCTTTGTTTTTGATTGTTCCAGATCTCATATGGAGTCTTTCCATGTCTGAGAGTGATAATCGATCTGTTCTGTGTGTAACACACTGTGTTGATTGCTTCTGTCCAAAACTTCTTTGGCAGGTTGGTCTCATTTAGCATGGTGCGTGCTGCTTCCTTTAGTGATCTGTTCTGCCTTTCTACAACTACATTCTGTTGAGGTGTTCTTGCGGCTGATGTTTGATGTGTGATGCCCATCTGGTTGCAATATCTTTCGATCTTCTGGTTTAGAAACTCAATGGTACGATCTGTTCTGATAGTCATGATAGTGGTCTCCTTTTGTCGAATGATCTTGTTGAAGAAATCAGGCAGCTTCTCCAACGTTTTATTTTTCTTAAGCAAAAAGATAACCCACGTAAATCTTGAATAATCATCAATCATAACCAAAGTATACTTTCTACCGTTGATATTTAATGGCATTACTGGGCCAAATAAGTCTAGATGTAGTAGTTCCAATATTCTGGTAGATGAATGAGCTGCTTTTCTATAAAACTATGACTTGGTCTGCTTTCCAGCTTGGCAAGCATCGCAAATATGATCCTTATCATATACTTGATCTGATAATCCTTCGACTAGTTTTTTCTCTTACAATCTTGTAATCCTTATCATATACTTGATCTGGTTAGTCCATTGCACTATATACAACCTGTCCTACAATTTACCGGTAAGAAGAGTTTCATCTCCTTCCTGATTCTTCACAAAATAGTTGTTAGCGTTAAAAAGAATTTGATTATCATTAGAACAAAATTGACTAACAGAAAATAAGTTATGACTAAAACCTTCAACATAAGATACATTATTAATAGTGGTCTTGCAAATCTTAACATTACCATATTCTCTAGTATAACCTTTTGAGTTACAACCAAAGGTTACATGTGGACCATGTCTTTCAACATAGTCAGATAGCAGGTTTTTGTCACATGTCATAAGCTTTGAACATCAACTATCAATAATCCAGACTAATCCTTTTGTTACTTGACTCCTTCTTGAAGTTCTGTCATTCTACAATTACGTAGACTTAGCAACCCTTTCAATGATTGGGTGTTGGTTAGTAGCAAATGTTACTTTTGGAACCCAAATCAATTTATTGTTAGGAACACAAATATAATAAGTGATCTGTCTCCCTTAGTCACCTGTTCTTGAGATGACTTTGTAAATAGATGAATGATTCATTTCTGTGCTATCCACATTGATCTTGTTCTTCCGAGTTGATGATGTTCTGGTAGGAGCCTTCTTGTTTTGGTTCCTATCTGTTCTGACATAATGAGCAGGTTTGCCTTTGATCTGGTAATACCGTTTGTGTCCTGCTTCCTTCACCATCATCTTCTAAGGTTGATTCTTACCATTTTCAGATTAACAACTTGATCCGGTATCTTTTGTCTTTCAACCACAAATTTTGATGCCTTTGATTGTCCAGTGTATCCTAATCCAACAGTCAATCTGGCTTTGTTCTGCATTTCAACAATCATGCCAACTCGTTCACTACTCTAGTTGATTATGCTCATGTTCTCTCTTTTCATTTGTAGTTTCTCCTCAACTACTTCCTTTCTGATTATCAAGTCTTTGACCTTTGAGTTGAGTGAGTAGATCTCCTCATCTTTTGCTTTGAGTTGTTCTTGGAGATCCTTTTCCTTTCTAGAGAACTTTGTATTAGCTTCACTGAGTATCCTCACTGATTCATTCAGCTTGTCATTCTCTTTGATGACATCTTGAAATAGCTTTTTTAAACTCTTGTAACTCTTGAGCATTTCATTGATCTCTTCCCAAGAGACTTCAGCTTCATCTTCATTACAAGAATCATATACAGGTTTGTTAGATGACATGGAAACATGTGAATTTATCTCATTCTGATCAAGGCCATTGTCAATTCCCATGTAACATGTATCCCAATCATCTTCTTGTTCATGTGCATAGAATGCTTCAATGTTCTCTGATGAGCTATCTAAAAAATGACTTGAGCTTCTTGAGTATTCTTCAGCTAGCATATCCTTGAATTGAGCTTTGAGTTTACGATCTCTCTTTGCTCTTAAATCCTCTCTCTGACTTTTTGATAAGTCAGGGTAATCTGTCTTAATGTGACCTATTCTGCCACAACCATAACAAGTATAGTCAGTAGAATTAGCAGATTTATTAGAACTCTTGTTGGTCCCGAAAGAGCAAGGTTTGATGTATGGGGGGGGGAATACACCAAAAACAAACTTTTCAGTTTACTTGACTAATTACTTAGAGAGATTTCACTACAAAAAAATGGTAAACTGGCGACGGATAGGACGATAGAATGTATATCCGTCTTCAACTGGTGACGGAGTAGCGACGAATTTCAACAAATAAAGCTAACGACGGACTGGTGACCGTGTTTTTAGCGCGCAAGTTGGCGCCAAAGCTAACGACGGATTGGACGACGGACTTGTCCGTCGTCCGCATAATCCGTCGTTAGGTCCGTCGTTATGTTTTATTTTTTATTTTTTAATTAATTTTAGAGCGGACGACGGACTGGTCCATCATCTAGTCCGTCGTGATGCCCTATTTATCGGGCTTCTTCCCCACTTCGCGAAAAACAGAACAATCACACACCTAAAGCCGAAATCGAAGCTCCCTCCGGCGATTCCCACTCTTTCCGGCGAAATCGAAACTCCTTCCACCAAGGTAAGTATATTTCGCCCTTTTCCCTTCCCCTATCATTATTTCTCTCGATTTCTCATTTTTTACCCATTTTCTCGCCGAAGTAGAAGCTGCCGCCGCCTCCACGCCGCGCAGCCGCCTGCCGACGTGTTGTCCTCATGCTCCCACTCCCAGGTATGTTTTTATTTTATTTTTTTTAATTTTCTTAATTATTTGATAATTTTTATTAATTATTTTGTTAATTGTTCTTTAAATAACTTAATTGTTAAATTAGTGTTTGATAGTTAAATTAGTATTAATTCAAGTGGTTAATTGTTAAATTAGTGTTAAATTAAGTTAATTGTTAAATTAGTGTTAATTGTTATTAATTGTTTGATAATTGTGGTTTTAGTGTTTAATTAAATTAGTGTTAATTGATTGTTAATTATTATAGGTTTAATTAAATAGTTTAATTGTTTAATTAGTTTAATTATTTAACTAGTTTTTAATTTAATAAGTTTAGTTATTTAAATTAGTGTTAATTGATTGTTAAATAGTATAAGTTTACTTAATTAGTTGAATTGTTGAAATAGTTTAATTGTTTAATTTGTTTATAGTGGTAATTAATACTATAGGTTTAATTAATTTAATTGTTAATTAGTATAGAGTTACTTAATTTAATTAAATTATTTATTTTTGTTAATTCACTTTATATTAAATTTGTTTAAGAGTCGCATTTCGCCTTTCCCGACTGCTACCGACTGCTCCTAGAGCCGCCTATCGCCGCTCTGGTGTTTCTGTAATATCCCGCTATTCTACTAGCAGTTATCATATACTGAAAAATAGGGATGAGAAAATTTCGTTGTAAAAATTCCAAATATCGATTAGCTAATCGATATTAGTAGCTATTATTCGTGCACGTTATAATTATTGGAATAATGATAGATATTATGTGAGTTAGTTTTGAACTAATAAGATTATTCAAAAGATGAAACCAATTAATTATTGCGTTGCATAATTGGTTTTAGTTCGATATAGTAATTAATAACTTATACAAATCAAGACTAAGGTTTTAAGGATATTAATACCTTAATGGGATACTAATTATTCACCTAGAAAATGTATAAGAAAGTAGTAGTATAATTTATATACTAGAGAGATGAATACTACTTGACATTGATAGAATGATGATACATGGAAGGTAGTATTGATTTATTTATATTAGATGATTGATAAATTAATTCCACATATTACAAAGAAAATATTAATGTTGAAAAGATGATTATACAACGATATATATACATATATATATCATATAAAAAGTTGGATATAATTATTCAATAGCATCTTAAATACTAAATATAATTGACTTATAGTATCTAATATGTGAATAAAACAGTAGGTATGTTGCTACTGATTATTGAATTATATAAAATAATACATAAGTAATAAATAAAACACACATATATATATGAGTGTACAGTATGATATAGCTCTATATATATATATACATATTTACACGCCTATCAGAAGTTGGCAGAATATATAGATATATATTTACACGCCTATCAGAAGTTGGCAGAAGATAAAAATAAAACTCTACCTTTAACAGATACATTTATACAGCTATACTACAACCTAAGTGTGAAAGTAATAAATGAAAATGAGTTTTTTTTTCAAAGGAAAGACCAATGCCTACACGTTTCCACCCTCCATCCCTGCACCTGCAAGAAAAGATTAATATTTTCTTGGTTAAAAGCTGCCAAATCAGATTTACAGCTGCACTCTTTCCCACCTTTACATCTCTGCACAATAAGTAGAAACCATGCCAAAAGTCAAGAATATTAGAGTAATACACAGCAACACTCAAGTACAAAGCAGAAGTATGCTGCAATACCTATCCTATATAAACCATTAGAAGTTCCCTCATACCAATTTACAAATCAAATTCACTCACACTTAGAGCATCCGGGAAAGCTCACATAAGCAAAGAAGCATTCAACCATTCAAATCTTAAGGTGTAAGGTATATAATCCAAACTTCAGAACACATATATATACATATTTTGGTCCAGAACATAGTACTATGCTTAAGAATTCAGACTTTAGAATATAGATCTAAACATGTGCTTCAGAAATTAATTGCACAGCCTATGCTTACTATCAACTTCAGAACATAGAATTATATTTATACTCTCATTATAGTTTTCAGAAACATAGTTATATATATATATATATATATATATTTCAGAATGTCAGAACATAAGGTTTATAACTAGACTTTCAGATTCAAAACATAGAAATAAGAACATAGACATACATTTCAGAATTTAGATCATATGCATATTCTGATTTTCAAAACATAGAGCTATCTATATACAATGTTCCAGAATTTCAGAACATAGCATCCATAACTAGAAATTCAGACTTAAACACTTCTTACTCCAGAACTTATACACATACGAATTTTAGAACCATCTTTGAGACAAAAAGAAGCCTTTCATGTAATATCCCGTCTTTTAATCCTAAATAAAATTTTCTAAGCTTTAAAATTCTCAAATTTCTCGTACTTGGATTAAATTTACGAGACCAATTTTTGAAAAATAGTTTGAGAATAACAAACACTAGTAGTAATTAAATAGTTAATGTCATCACTTAATCGGATTACTTTTACGAGAGAGTCCATTGAGGGTGATTAATGCCTAATATGATTAGTGCCATTATTAGTAATATAATTAATATGAATACTTACTTGTTAAAATGAGAAGTATAATTTATCAGATACTTAATTGTTTTATCGAGAAGTATGATTTGTAATAATCAGTGTAATATACAGATATACATAAAGAAAAAAAAGAAAAAAAGATGTACTATATATAAACATACGTAATACATATATTTGTAGGATCAGATTTGTAGGAAAAGATTTATAATATAGTGTACTACATACAATTAGTGTCATATATTTATCACGTCATGGATCAGATTGTGGGAAAAGAACTAGCGTGCACTGTTCACATTCTCCAAAAATAAAAAAAGAGAAAAAGAAACATTTGCGTGTAGCAACAGTAGTAAATAAGCAGCATGCTCCCTACGGATCCTAGCCACCAGCGACGCTCAAGCTCCACCAATCGCCCATGACTGCAAATCCAAAGGAAGAAGCAAATGCATAAGAATTTGTGATGAGTAAAGATCCAATCCTCTATATAAAGGGGGAAGAATTCCAACTTAAAACACACCTAAATATCAATTACACGAAGTGCTGCCGAAATTGTGACTTAAGGAAAGAATCAAGAGAAGAGAAGAGAAGAGATAGCAAGTCGTAAGGTAAACGGTTCTACCTATAACATTATGTTCATTAGCATACCCCTTACTACTAAATCATGAGAGTAGAATTATCACTATGGTATGTTGGCTATGAACCTTAACATAGGTGCTATAGAAACTGTCTTCCCCATCCCTTGAACCTTCCCAGTTTGAACTAAGACTTTCAATGCTATACCATGCTCACTACCTCTTTTAATCAAGCTAAACTTCACCAAAACTTAAAGAAAAAAAAGAAGAAATAAGAGAACTTACCTAATGACTAAGGAAGCAGTAGTGCACGGCTGTTGCACAGCCGTGAGTTTCCCCGAACAGCCCCGAACAGCCTCGAGCAGCCCCGAACAGCCTCGAGCAGGCCCCGAACGGCCTCGAGCAGCCTCGGACAGCTTCGGATGGCCCCGAGCAGGCCCCGAACGACCCCTGCAGACCCCGAAACACTCCGAACAGCTCCGGCAGGCCTCGAAACCACCCCGAACCACCCCGAACAACCTTGAAACACCTCGAACGAACTCCGAACAGCCCGAACAGATTCCGGACGACCTCATATTACCTCGAACCAACCGAAACCAACCTGAAAATTTAGAACATTCATAAGACTCTATTAATTCACGAAATTTGAAAAGGAAAGGAAATTCTCAGATCATAAACATTTTATAACCGAGTAAAATAGGAAATGAGACAAGCAATGAAATAAATAGAAGAGTGAAGGGAAGATGTCCCTGAGCGACATGAGAAGAGGAAAGGAGGGGCGCGGGCTGCAGGGGAGGCGCTGTGAAGAGGCGCGGCGTGGTGGTGGTGACAGGCTGTGTGGGTGATGGCACGCTGTGGTGGCGATTCCAGAGGGAACGAAAGAGTGACGGTGACGCTGGGGTGACGCGATGGTGGTGCGCTGCGCGGTAACACAGAGCCGCAGCAGTGGTGCTACGTGAGCAGAGGACAAGGTGAGAGGAGAGGGGGAGCACGGCGGGCTGCTCACGGAGGTGCAGAGCGACGAGCAGGAGCACGGCGCGGGCTGTGGTGCAGCTCTGTGGTGGAGGTGCGACGCAGTGGTGATGGCGCGCTGTGGAGGAGAGCCGAGAGGGAAGAGGAGAGAGCACGACGAGGGAAGGTGGGGGAAGCGCCTGTGATGGGGAAGAAGGAGAAGAATGAAACTAAGTCTAGGTTAAGTCTTTAAGAAACATGGGTTACGGGCCGGGTATTGGGCTGGGTTCAAATTAATTGATTGGGCCGGAATTATTTTAGTTGGGCCCTTGATCAAGTTCACCTAAGTAAATAAGAATGGACCGAAAATTTATTAAGAACCTGGCTTAGTAAATTATCAATTGGGCTAGATTAATAGGTAAGAGTTGGGTTAATTTAATTATTTAAGTAGGCCGAAAAATTGTTAAAACAAGGGGCCAATTTAATCAATGTATTGGGTCTAGTTATTTAATGGACAATTATCTAACCCAATAGACTAAGATTTAGATTAATTGGACTAAGTCCAAGAATATATATATATTTTTGAAGCTAAACTAGGAGAATTAATTTATTAATTAATTAGAACTTAATTGATTAATTAGAATTTAATCACAAGAAATGATTAAATTAGAAATTGTGCTTATGGTGGCTAATTAAATTTATTAATTAGCAATTAAATTCTAAACTTGAATATAATTGATTTAGACTAAATTGATTAATAAGAAATTAGTCACCTAAGAAATAATTTAAAATAATGCTTAGATTATGTTAATCAAATTTTATTTGCCAAGTAGAAATTTCTTATCTCGATTTAGGATCGAGATATTAAATTAGAAATACCACTAGTTATATCATCCAATGATTATTATTTAGGTATAGTAAATTCCCGAATTATAAAGTGACTAAAAAATCTTCATACGCCTCCTCTAGAGATACAACTCCTAAACTCGTGTACCAGTCGAGCTTTAAGGACCGAGGCCAAACTCCCATGATAACCAGGGATAGTAATTCCTTGCACTTAGAATTTATTTGATATACTCGAGTAATATATCTCACTCGAGAGGTCGGATCCGCATCACGAGAACAAGGCAAACACCAATCAAGACCATTCAAGTAGGCTTTTCTTACCCTGTGAAAATATATGTGTGTATGCTTTTAAACGAAATGAGATGTTTTCAAAAGCACTGTCTTGCCATAAATGTTTTCAATTTATCTATGATGCCTATCTGTTATATGATAATCGAATTCGGGTTCCAGTGGGTTAGCGTCTCCACTCGAACTAGTGTACACAATGGACTGTGTGTCAGCGAAAGGTTGACCGGTCAAGTGTCTGTGGGAAGTGGCCACTTCCCCGGTACATAGAAACTTCAGATATGGTTGATTACAAAGAACTAGGACTGCAGTCAAACTAGAATTTTCTCAAAGAAATGTTTTTGTGAACATAGGTGCTTTAGAGACAAAATCCCTATGTTTCACTCGAAATGGCTTGACAGTTATATACGTATGTGTGCGATTTCGGCACGTGTCTACTGAGTACAATTTGTACTCAGCCCTGCAAGTATTTCTAAACGTGCAGGATAAGAATGAAGAAGACGTGGATGCTAGATCGTGCTTTTTGTCGAACTCCTTAGTAGCTGACTCTTGGGGGGTCCTACGTGACTTCATACACGTAGAATTTTATTACGCGATCCTGCATTTTCCGCTACTAGACTCTTATGTAATAAATCCGAAATCCAAACTCTAAATTATGTTATGTAATGTAACGAGCGTATGACTCTGACTTCCCGATTTACGGGATATGTCCTTACTTTATGTTATGAAGGGAATATTTATCGTCCTTCTGTTGTCATTTATTCTTTCATTGGTCATGTCCCCGACTTCACTAGAATTAGTAGAAAGCGGGCGTGACAGAGTGGTATCAGAGCATTTGTGCTCTATACCCAAGAGTCTTTCTTCAAACCTCAAGTCTAGTATCGTTTCACTAGACTAACCAAACGAGTCGACGAAAGCCTAGCACCCCGGCGTATCCTGCCCCTCTAGACGTGGCACACGCCTTACGATAAAAGCTTCCAAGTAGAGAGAGATTTGAATCAAATCTCTCGCTCTAAGTTCGGATCTCTAGAACTTAAGAATCTTTCCTTATGACTAAGGAATTAACGACAAACATAAACCCTTTGAACGAGAAGAAGGAATGCAAACTAGAGTGAACTTTCTCGGACACCTCAACGAATCGAATGAACAAAGAAGAATCATAACGATATCTTCTTCGACTTAGCAAATAGCGGTAAGAGTCAATACTTATTGATTCACCGTCAACTCCAAACTTAAGAATAAACCGTAAATCGGTTAACGAGAATCTAAGTATCCAAGAACAGTAAGACCCAAAGAAAACAAATTCCAATCCTCGAACGAGATTTTACCCTAAGGGCATTTCCCTCCACTAGCAACCAAAACACCAATAGAACAATTGACTTAAGCAAACCATGATGGCTTATGATGTATATTTAGAACGTGATATTCCGAGTACTGACTACCTGTATATTTCTTTTTAGTGGCAAGGTTTATCCAGACTGCTAGGAAGAGGATGACGCATAGACCCGATCCTTTACGTGCATACCAGTTCTACAGACCCGACCCGCGGGATACCTTAGGGGAGTTTTTGGGTCATTACTTGAGGAGGTGGGAAGCCGCTAGGCTTCACGGAGCGACGGAGATGGATGGAGCGATGCGATTGATTCCGTTGTTGCCTGCCAGGTGGCAGGGATGGGCCCGAATGATAGTGGGCGATTTTATCCAGCCGATCGGACACAGTTACGATCGTGGGGTTGACGTACGGGGATTTATTACCACGATCCTACATTTTTGGGGGACATACCATAGCCCACCGGAGGGACCATACATTCGACCCGGCGATTTGATCATAGCAGGGGGCGAGCCACCATTTTGGGCACCCCTGATTCAGACATACCTTCCGGCAGGAGTGATCCCCATAGCTCCGACTTATAGCCTACTCTATGGTGAGCCGGTGCTGGAGCTCCAGGCACCCCGCAACGATGGTATGGAGCCATTCCGCCCTGCAGAGGAGCACCTTACACCTCCCGTTCCACCGCAGACACAGATGCCAGAGTACCGAGGGCACCACGATGCTGAGTCAGGTTCCTCTCGCCCCACTACAGGAGTACGACGACTACCTTCTTCCAGTCGACCCCTAGTTGGCGACGACGACTCGGGCATGATGCCATTTTGGCTCGTTAGGGCCCGACTAGCAGATGGTGACGATAGGGGCAAGGCCCCAGTTCTGGAGACATCAAAGGATGATCGCCGTCAGCTTCCACACTCTAGGAGCACCGAGAGATTGGGCCTCACTCTCACCCCGGCTGACGAGGGCCCCTCCCGGAAGAGGGAGGCACCCCTCGATTGGGACGAGTTCGACGCCAGGATCCAGAGACTGTTGGAGAGAGTGAGGGAGCCCCTGAGGATATATGGTGAGATGATAGCAGGGGCACCAGAGGAGGACCCTGAGGAGGAGGATCCCGAGGAGGATCCGGAGGAGGAGGATCCTGAGGAGGAGGACCCCGAGGAGGATCCGGAGGAGGACCCGGAGGAGGAGGTAGCTCCCGAGATCGACCCCGAGGATGAGGCTTGGGAGCCTGACTGGGATGAGGAGGCCCCGGACGAGGAGGAGTACCTTAGCTGCGTCACCCAGGAGTAGCTAGGTCGATATTTTTGTACTCATCAGTAACGGATCCTAAGTATAGACCGTACTGATGATAAATATTTTGTAGTCGGAAACGATAGTTGTTATAAACCGTTCCGTACTAGTATAGCATAGCTGATATTTTGGACAGCACGAAAACACAGTAGCTAGTGTTTCGAGGCGGAGTTCCTATTGTGATGGCATCCTAGAAGGATTTTGTATTGAGCTAGACATCGCTGAGGAAATATATGATATGAATTATGATGACCCCGAGGGTCCATTTTGTTATATGCAATGCTTATTTCTAATTCTGTAAATTCCATTACTTCGTGATACCAGATGCTAAGAAAGAACTCCATACTATTAAGTATAATACTCAACAAAATTTCCCCACTAAGATAAGAAACACTTATATTAACAGAATGCCGCCAAGAGGACGCCCGAGAGGCCGAGGAAGAGGACTTAATCCAAATAATGAGGAGAGAGGACCGGCCGCGGAGCGGGAGGTAACCCCACCCCTCCCACCGCCTGCTAGGAGGATCGAGGAACTCTTCCTCCGACAAAATCCACCCACCTTCAATGGGTTAGGTGACCCAGCTGAAGCAGAGGTATGGGTGCGCGCATTGGAGCGCATTTTCAATTTCCTCCGTTGCACGGATCTGGAGCGCATGACGTGCGTTTTCTTCCAATTGACGGGTTCAGCTGACTTCTCGTGGGAGGCCAGGAGGAAGACAATGACCCCTGAGCAGCGTGAGAATATGACTTGGGAGGAATTTAAGACGGGAATATACGATAAGTATATTCCTAAGAGCTATAGAAAGAAGAAGGAAATGGAATTTTATAACTTGAAGCAAGGGAGGATGTCGGTCACGGAATACGACCGGACCTTTTGTGACATGTCTCGATATGCCCCAGAGCAGGTGGACACCGACGAAAAGATGGCTGAGAAATTCTGTGCCGGACTGAGGCACGAGATCAGGATGGCTCTGGCTAGCCACGGGGGCTTATCCTACCCGGAGTCACTTAGCCGCGCCCTAGATATCGAGGCAGCTATGCCAGGAGAGAGAGCAGTGGCTGCGGCACCACCAGCGTTCACCCCAACACCTTCCCAGAACTATAAAGGAAAGCGCAAGTGGGAGGACAATCGGGGCGGTGCAGCTCAGAAGAAGCCATGGGAAGGGCAAAACCGGTCCCACCACTCGGAAAGGTCAAACTTTGTAGCACCAACCAATGTTCACCCACAGAAATATCCCACTTGCCTGAAATGCAAGAAAATGCACCTGGGAGAGTGCCGGGCTGGCAGCGATAGCTGCTTCGCTTGTGGGCAGAAGGGACATATAGCTAGGACCTGTCCCACAAGGCAGCAAGGAGGAGGCACCAGGCCCAACCAGCCAAACCAGAGGCAATATGTTCGAGCCATGCAGGCTCAGCAGCAACAACACCAATTGCCGCCACCTCCACCCCAGTACCCTCAGTACCCATCACAGAGGAAGCCACAGCGAGCCCGGGCTTATGCAATGAACCAGAAACAGACGGAAGGGAGTCAGGGAAATCTGACAGGTATGGGAATACTCCTAGACACCCCAGTGATAATTTTATTTGATACGGGAGCTTCTCATTCCTTCATTGCTAAGTCATGCATAGAGAACCTAGAATTGGATTCGGAACTTATAGGAGCATCCATGAATGTTTCTTCACCTTTAGGAGGAATCACTACTATCACTCGTGCTTGCTCGAATCTGAGCCTGAACATAGGATCTATTAAGGTGCTAGCGAACAATCTTAGCATACTACCGATGAATGACGTGGACATAATCCTAGGAATGGATTGGCTAGCTGAAAACTATGCCACGATCCTTTGCCATGAGAGGCAAATATCTTTCCGACCCCCTGGGAAGGAACCTTTCAACTCGCGGCTGCTCCCGATTGGGAGTTCACCGTGGCATATCCTCATTGAAGAAGGTAAAACTTTTCCTTCTCTCTATTTTCTAGCAAATTTTAATTTCTGAATCACACACCCCAAATTTTTAATTGTGGCTAGAAACCTAGTCTTAACAATTTCAGTTTTCCTTAGTTTCAGTTCTTCACAATTTCTCGAGCTCTCTCTGCTCGCTCTCGGTTTCTCTCTCTCTCGCCAGTCGCCGTAAATGGTAGAATTTCCTTCCTTTATCCCTTTTCTATTTCTGCATGTTTGTGTTATTGGTTTGATTAAATCTGAATTATTGGGTGAAGGGTCAAAATTTCAGAATTCATCTTATAATTTGTTACTGATTCTTCATTTTATTTATGTTAACTAAATGATTTTCTGCTTTGCATTTCTGTAATTGTTGTTTAAATTTTGATAATTGTGGTTTGGTTTTTCAAATTGAAGTTTATTTTTCTAAACTCATTTCTAGGTTCTATATCTGGTCATTGGGGTATATGTTTGTGTATTCTGAGGAAAGTGAGAATATTGATATAGGCTTTGATATCTGAAATCTAAAGATAATAGTATATATCTCTGTCCTATGTTGCTACACCCGAAATTAAATACATCAGTATTCTGAACCTGAGTATTTATGTATAGGTTCTGAAGTTCAGTTTCTAAAGCCTAAAATGTGAGACAATATATATATATATATATCTTCGCTCTGAATTCAACTACATATATATATTTGTTATATTTTGAAGCATATTTATAGGTCTTAGGTTCTAAAGTCTGATTATTTAACATAGCTCTATGTTCTGAAGATTATATAGAATGTAAATATAGGTTAAGTTCCAAACCAGAACATATTCTCATACCCTGTTTCTATGTTCTTGATAATAATGCTTTAGCCTAAGGACCTTAAATCTCAAACTCTTCCTTAACTGTTTCTGTATATCTATGTTTTTCAGATTGTGCATAATTTCTTGTTAAATGCTTCTCTGAGTAAATTTCTAAATCTGAACGTTTGAAATATGATCTATGTTCTAATAACATGTTCTAAATATGTAGATAAATGCATGTTTTGAAAACTGATTTCAGAAACAGGATGGCTCTAAGTTTACATTTCTGTCTAACTTGTCTCTTCAGTTTAATATTTGCTAACTTTGAACATAGATCCCCTTTTAACTTCCCATTGTTATTTGGTTAACTATATATATATGTTCTGAATCTGAGAACACACTTATATGCAGTTTTATGCTTTCTTTATTATCATAAGAGTTTTAAGGAATGAGGGTAGTTACCTTGACTTTAACTCCTTCTCTTTGAATGAAGTTGTGAATGTCCTGAATATTTGATTCTGCTACTTCTCTTATATAAAACTGATAGGTGAAATATGTTGGGGAATAAACGTTTCAAGCAGTCCCTGTACCCCTTTATATAGTTTTATGCAGTGTATATTGTTGCTTAATGCTTAAGGCTTAATATCTAGTTTAATAGGTCTTTACTCTATTCATTGTAGGTGATGGAAGAGGAAGCATAGAGTAGGGCATGGAAGTATCCTTTTACCTATACTCAACCGAGCTGCAGTCTCCTACTGCCACTTATGTTTCCCTCCTTTTCCTTATCTACACTCTGTAGCAGCATGGCTGCTGTTCCTACTGCAGCAGCTATGCTGCTTTGTTCCCTCTTTTAACTTTCTTTCTCAATGTATGATTATGACTTACACTTTATAGAAATATCTTCTACTTTTCTTATGTTACGTGCTGCTGTGCAACTTTATGTACTAGCTTAGACTTTTATTAAGCTTTATTATTTGCACTGTACTGCCCTGCATATATCTTTACTTTGCTTGTGCAGACATATATAAATCCTGGCAGCTTTGTCTTTCTTTCATTTCAGTTATCCACTTGTTTCCAACTTTTACTTTTTCCTTATTGGTTTGGTGTTCTTGCAGGCTATTGATTAAGAGAACTTATAGGAGTGTAGCTCCTGAAATTCTCCCCTAATGGCAGCTGTCTACATCCTTCTTTCCTAGATTTTGAGTTCTCTTTTAATACTCCTTTTGACTTTCTTGTTGTATAACATAGAGTGTTGAAGTGTACTACTTTTTAGAATCTTTTATAGATCTTCTTGTAAGTTCACTGCAGCCTTATCCCTTTTTTTTTTCTTAGATTATAAGATAGACACCATCTTGATGTAAGGTTTCTTAAGACCATATTTTGTCTTCTTTCTCCATTTACAAATTGTATAAAAATTTTATGAGTTCCTTTCTTTATTTCATTCCTTGGTTATTTACTCCATGTCATCTCCACTCATATATATATATATAAGTATTTATTATACAACATCCTATCTTATACTTTGTTCTCATCATAGTTATCTAATTAATCTAATAATAATAATAATGATAATTATAAGTCCTTTGGGAAGAATTAAATGATAAGCTCTCTTAATACTAAATAATTAAGACCTTGGTTTCATCTTAAACCAAAATTCTTCTTCACTTATAAAAACTCTCATTAATATATTACGACGATTAATATATAATATAATTATCGCGTTCGAATATCATTTATTTCGGAATTTAATAAGATGGGGTATTACACTTAGAAAATGATCCTATTTCCGCTGCAAACACTCTTTTCAGTATTCAGTATTTCTAGACATTTTGATCAATAACTTATGTATTTTTGGTATCGGATACTTAGTACCGAATTTCGTGTTATTGAAGCACTTTTCCTATATTCACCTTCAAAGTTATTACTCATTTTCTTATTCATTTCTATATTTTATCCCCGAGTCACGGTTATACCCATCGTTACTACATTTAGTGAAGGTGGGTCGTGACAATTTCCTCATCCAGTGAAAGGTAAATAATTTTAATAATTTATTTTAATTATATTTAGTTAATTTTTGTAATTAATTAGTTAATTAGGTTAATTAGTAGTTAGAATAATTTAATTAATATAATTAATTTGTTAATTTTTAGATTATTTAGCATTTATAATGAATTAGTTAATTTTTGTATTTAATTTGATTAATCTTGTTAGTTAGATTAATTTAATTGTGTAGGTTAATTATACTAATTTACAACCAATTAATTTACACTATTTATACCTAATTTAGACTAATTTAGATTAATAATTGTTATTGAATTTACTAATCGAATACTATGTTCATATTTTCTTTAAGTCTAATTAATTTCTTAATGAGTTATAAATTGAATTTATTGTTTAATTTAAATTATTGTTTTAATTGACACCTTGACGAAATGTAGGTTAATTAGTTTAGTTTATTGTTTCTAATTTCTTAATTTTGGTAATTTAGTATAACGATTTGCGTATATTTATGACATTGGGATAGACGTAATTAATTTCTTAAGGATCTTCTCCCTTCGGGATAGATTTTGATTACGTCTTAAGGATCTTCTCCCAATATATGTAATATTGAGATATTTTGATTATTATTTTCGGATGTTTTGATAATGAAATGTATGTTGGGATGTTTTCATGATTATATCTGGCTGTTTTGATTAGATTCAGTGATATAGGTTATTTGGATGCAATTATGTATAATATAACTCAACATACATAACATTTCCCAAAATGACCAAAAATGACCAAATGCTTGTGATCTTTGAATGTCACATAACTAAACTAAATATTGCTCGTGATCTCCATATGGTTAGCGTTAAACAGTATAAGCATCAACTTATAATTCATAAATGCAGATCAATGATTTACAAGATTCAGTGACTCGTTATATTTGATGCAATTAGCTACAATATAACTCACCATAATTCTCGACCTTATAATTCAGTCCAAGCATCAACTTATAATGACTTACAAAACCTTAAATTTTTTTCAATTGTTATCTAGCCCTCTATTTAACTTATAATGTGCAATCAACTGCAAATCAACTTATAATTCTCGCCATTAAACCATAATTCTCGACCTCTAACCATAATTTCCATAATTCTCGCCCTCTATTGTCGTCCTCTATTCAACTGCAAATCAACTTATAATTCTCTCCCTCTATTCAACTTCAAATAATTCAACTCCCATAAAATACTTTTCTAAATGAGTCTCTGTTTACACATGTGCAATCTTCATTTAAATGTCTAATTTAATAGACCACTAATATAGTCCCGCTCTCTCCGTAACTAATTAATCTTTATTTTACTATGTGAATACTTATTAATAATCAGGGTTAAAAAAATGAGTCCAGATTGGATGTACTTGCAGTTACTTCTGAATGGGGGATTTAATCCACATTTTCGTTCTGGACTTGAAGAGTTTTTAAGATTTGCAAGTAGTCAGCATCAGTACATGGATGGAAAAAAATTAAGTGTCCGTGTGTGAAGCGTAAGAATATATGGTTTAGAAGTACAGATGTTGTACAACTACATCTTGCTAGAAAAGGTTTCACACGTGGTTACGAGATCTGGAGGTTTCATGGGGAAACTGAAATACCTTCAGATGTTCAAGAAACACGTGTTGATGCAGATGTAGAACCTGAAGAAAATTACGGCACATACCACGAGATGGTTCATGATCTCGGGGGTCCCAGTTTTAACAACCCAGATGTTGAAGAAGATCCAAATGCTACAGTAAGATTGTTGTACGAGTTGTTGGATGTCGCTGATAAAGAGTTATACCCTGGGTGTAAGAACCACACTCAGTTGTCTTTTGTGGCTCGCCTGATAACTTTGAAGGCCCGTTCTGGAATGCCAAAAAAATATTTTAATGAAATGTGTGTTTTATTAAACGAAGCATTCCCAGATCATCACAAAGTACCCATGAACTACTACAGCTCACAGAAATTTCTACGTGCAATAGGTTTGCCTATAGAGAAGATAAATTCATGTAGGAATCACTGTATGATATATTGGGAAGCGGATTCCAATCTTGTGAATTGCAAGTTTTGCAATGAAAATCGATACAAAGATAGGAATTGGGAACGTAAACCAGTGGCATATAAGAAGATGTACTACTTCCCTTTAACACCTCGTTTACATAGGTTGTATGTATCTAAAGCTACAGCCGGAGACATGATCTGACATTCAACTTCAGTGGATGATGGTGTTATGCGACGTCCAACAGATTCACCAGCTTGGAAGCAATTTAATATGACTTACCCAGGTTTTGTAGCGGAGCCAAGGAATATCAGATTAGGCCTATCAATAGATGGTTTTCAACCTTACGGTCAGTCGGGACAACAATACTCATCTTGGCCTGTTATCCTTCAACCTTACAACTTATCTCTGTGGTTGTGCATGAAAGAACAACACATGTTTCTCACAGTGCTTGTTTCTGGTCCAAGAAATCCAAAAGATAAGATAGATGTGTACCTACAACCACTTATATCTGAACTGAATCAATGGTGGACATTTAGTGCACACACTTATGACATTTCAAAGAAACAGAACTTCCAGATGCATGCAACGTTGTTGTGGACCATAAGTGATTTTCCAGCATACTCAATGTTGTCTGGTTGGAGTACAGCTGGACGATTAGCATGTCTTCGATGTATGGAACAGACCGAAGCATTTTCTTTAACACATAGTCAAAAACAGTCATGGTTTGACACACATCGCAAGTTCTTACCTTATGATCATCAGTTCAGGAGGAACAAGAGGGCTTTTAGAAAGAATAAAGTTGTTGCAGATGATCCTCCAGAGAGGAGGTCAGAGGAAGATCTACTGTATCAAATTGAAGATTTGGGTCTCGTGAAGGTAACTGAAGATTATGATGATAATAACAAGTGTATTTTAAAACAAGTTACCACTGGATGGAGGAAAAAGAGCATCTTTTGGGACCTTCCATATTGGAGTTCTTTGTTGATTCATCACAACTTAGATGTTATGCACATTGAAAAGAATATTTTTGATAACATTTTCAATACTGTGATGAATGTCCAAGGCAAGACAAAAGACACAACAAAGTCTAGCATCTTTCTGGTGCTGGTTAAAATCAACAAGTATTTGGGTGGCCTTTTCTTGGATAGCGTTGCACGTACCAGTCATGTGATCTTCAACTCTGAGCGTGATCAGGTTGTCGATCTGGTAGTTGTTGAAGGTTTTGGTCTCCCGTTCCAAAAATTCTTCCATTTCGTAGAAGGTGAAATTTTTCTTCAACTTCTAGGCTACCCCTGGTGTATACAGCTCGTTAGTGGGTTCTCCATCAATGTATTGGCCAGTGGGTTCCTCATCGACGGGATCTATATGAATGACTGGTGGTTTCTTCTTCCGTTGCTTGGGCTGGGCTGTCTCTTGAGGTGGGTGTTGTTCTGGTAGAGATTGATCTGGTTGACTCATGGATGGTTCCTTCTGAGTCTCTTTTGGGTCTTCCATGCGCACATCCTTATCAGCTTCTTCATTTGGTACACTGGAATAGAAGTCCATTTTATCGGCATAAAATGACTTCAGATCAATCTTTAGCAGTCTGGCCTCATGCTTCATCAACGCGAGGATGAGTGAGTTGTATTCTGCTCGCACTTCACTGACAGTGCCTGCTTGTAGTAAGCTCAATAGAGTGGCTTCCTCCTTCTTTAGCTCTTCCATCGATCTGGTCTGGAGCAGAGCGTAAAAAATATAGTACTCGCTATCCTTGACCAGCAAGTAGAATTTGACTCTCTTCGTTGTACCCAGACTTTCTGGTAGTAAGTGAATGCCAAGAAATTCTTGCAGCACTGAGTGATCTGCTTCACTTTCCAGTAAATTGATTACGCCTTCTGCTTGGCGTTTCTTTTCTTCTTCCTCATCTGCTGACTCCACTTCCTCTTCTTCTTCCTCACTTATCCTTTGCATTTTGTCTGGTGAGGGTGTAACTGGTCTGGCGGGAGAGAAATCCTTCTCCAGAGTTGGATTATAACTGGATTCTGGTTCCACAAATATGGGCTCCTCAGCCTATGGAAGAATGGAGTGTTATGGATGTTGTGCTTCCTCAGCTTGTTCTGAACTGACTCGTTCTGGTTGAGTCAAATCTGGGTCTGGTTGTGGTACATCAGCCGTGTCTTCTGGGATTTCTTCAGTGGGTGGTGGAGAATCCTGAACCTTCCTCAATCGGCGCCTCTTCTGCTTAGGCTGGTGGGTTGTGGTACAACAGCAGTGAGGATTCTGAACTTTTCTGGAGTGACTTGATCATAAGAACCACTGTGAGTGATAAAGATCCTTTGAACAAGCTCACATCAGCTTATAGCCAGGTTGGAGTAAGGATCTGTGGAACGTTCTCCCAGTGTATGCTATGGGTATCACCATCACCATCTCTACCGCGTCCTGGAGTTGATCGTAAGTGATCTCATCCAAGGTCATCCCTTCATCTTTCAGCCGATCTTGGTTGATCATAGCCAGGACATTGTAGGTGGTTTTGCTTGTCCTGTCTCCAATGGGCATTAGTACGTTTGCATCGTTGCCCTTTTTCTCATCTTGCCACGTCTAGTAAAAAGTGGCAGCTTGCTTCGCTAAGTACATCTTAGGGTGGGAGGTGACAATATTGTGGAATCCTATTCATAATAGATATTCCAGTACATAACATGGAATCATCAGTCATGTGAGCAATATATAAGACATATTAAAAAAATAAGAACATCACAAGAATAAATATTAAGCAGTTATCCACACACAGAGAATATATATAACCAAACCAGTACCAATAATGAAAATACGATATAGTAGGTGTTGGTCCCGAAAGAGCAAGGTTTGGTGTATGGGGGGGG
>JAPKLX010002168.1:0-14975 GCA_026898415.1 Leonotis leonurus | reverse complement strand
GAAGATCTTCGGTTAACACATAGAAGGAAAGAGACCGTTAGCAATCTTCTTTCCATAACTCAAAGATTGAGTCAACCTTTCCTATATGGCAAGAACAGATATGATGGAAACCATTGATTGGCAATATATCATCTATCTCACGTCAATCAACAAACGGCTAGAATTTCAAATTCAATGCCTATATAGTTGAAGTAAAAGAGATATGGAAATATGTAAGAACACACGCGAGCTATACTGTTAATATACTATCAAGCAAACTGCTATCCAGACTTAGAGCTTCAACACTCTGTGATTCTACATCACACCAACCACCTCGATTCAAGTTTGTCTTATCGAGAGAAAGGAGATCACCCTGCTAGCTAGTAGTTTTCTAGTGGTAACGTAGAGGTAATCTGTTGTAAAGGGACACGACCCTTATTTCGTGCATAAGTATCTTTGTAGTTGTGATTGATACTTGTGACTCGTTCTCCACGAGTATAAAGAAGCAGAGTATCCTAGTAGTGGATAATCTGGTCTAGTTTTGACCAGATCGTGGATGTAGGGATTTCCCGAACCACGTTAAACAACTGTGTGCTTTATATTCTTGCATATCTATTTTCTGTTGTTTATTATTCCAACCCCTTTGCACTATCATTCGATCTGCATCTCAATCAATCTCTTAAACAATCTGGATAATACTTAAGGTTTTCAAAACAAGAGCAATCGCTATTCCACCATTATTCCGCACTCACTTAACACTCAGAAAGTAATAAGATCACTCTTATTATTAGCTAAGTGTTTTCACTAAGAGAGTAATCTGTTTGGACTAAACTGCTATTGATCTGCATATCGATCTGTCTAGTCATCTTCGAGCAATTTCTTAAAACATTTCTCTTTCGGGACCAACAAGTGGTATCAGAGCAGTGGTTCAAACTGACCATTGTTTTGTTTCACTAGCATATTATCTGTTATGGAGTCATCTGTTGTCAGGGCTTGCGAAGAATTCTCTATCCAAGGATATAGAGAATGGAGTTTCAGAATCAAGATGTGTCTTAAAGCACATCACTGCTTGATGTGGATAGTAATCGAAGAAGGGCCACTAGCAATTACAGAAGAATCAAATCGTATCACTGATACAGGAGTGGTCAAAGAATCTGTACTAAAGGATCCCAGAAAATACACTTCTGAAGAAATGAGAGAAGCAAATCTTGATGACTTTGCCAAAGGGATCATCTCCAGCACGGTCAAAGGCATACATCTGGCTAAAATCCAAGATCTGGATACTGCCAAGGAGATGTGGGAAGCCTTAAGAGACCTAGCCCTAGGATCTGAGGTAATGATTGAGAACAAACTGTCTCTTGCCTGCAACAAATATGATGAATTCAAAATAAAACCAGGCGAGACAATAGAACAGATGAAGATGAGATTCACTGGAATCCTCCTTGAGATATCTGCGTTCAAAAAGAACAAATATACTCAAAGGGAGAAGAACATGAAAGTTCTTAGAGCTCTTCCACCAAGCTGGGAGATCTATGCTGCAATGCAACCTCTAAGAGCATATTTCAATGAACTGTCCACTGAAGCCTTATTTGATCATCTCGAAGGTCATGAATGTGACATTCAAAGAATTCGAGGAACAGATCATCTGTCCAATAAGGCAGAAAGCAGCTCAAAGAAGGACAAAGAGGTAGCCTTCAAAGCGAAGAGCAAACCAGATGATCTTTCTGAGCCCACTACTCTAGATGAAGAGAAAGGCTATGACAAACTCTTAAAAGAGTTCGCAATGATCGCCAAACGAATAGACAAGATGGAGACCAGATCGAAGAAATACAGACGCTTCTACAAAGATAACAAGAGAAACTTCAACAAGAAGTATGACAATGATCGATCTGATAACAAGAATGAGTCCAAGAAGTAGACTGCTAAAACAACAAAGACCTCTAGCTCTACAGACTACACTTGCTTTGAATGTGGCAGAACAGGTCACTTCAAAACAGATTGTCCTGATCTGTCCAGAAGTCAAAGAGAAGAACTAAGAGCTAAAAGAGATCGAAAGCTTAAATATGAGCGCAAAGCCATGATAGTTGAACAGAACTCAAGCAGCTCGAGTCATTTCTCAGATAGCTCATCAGAAAATGATGAAGCTTTCATTGCTGACGACGAAGAAAGCTGGAATGAATGCTATGTGGGATTGGACAACGGTCTAGATGAAGTTGAGGTAAATTCTTGCGACTAAAATTCCTCAGATAATAATAATGATCTTGAACAGGAAAGTGAAGATCAAGCAGAATACTCATGGGATGAAATAGATGAGATGTTCAAAAGTTACTCAAGTATCAAGAGGCTGTTTAAAGAAGTTGTTGAAGAGAATGACAGATTAAAGAAAGTTGAGCAGACTCTAAGCACAGCAAACACACAATTTGTTGCTAAAATAAACGATCTGGAAGAACAGATCAAGAGTAAAGACAGTGAGATCCACTCACTTAACTCAAAAGTTAAGGATCTGGTTACAAGAAACAATGTTGCTGAGGAAAAGATCAAGAAAGGAAAAGAAATGATTTACAAGAGTGATGAGCGTGCCAAGTTGCTAATCAATCTGCAACAAAAAGGCACATCTGGATTAAGATATCCAGGTCACTCAGAAAAGTCCTCTGGAACCATAAACTTCGTACCAGAAAGGAAGCAGATACCAGATCAAGTGAAAGATTTGAAAAACAAGAAAGGTTATCATCAAAAGATGATAATAAAAGATGCGAAGAACTGGCAGTATCATCAAACAAAGGGACAACCAGCTCACTACATAGAAATAGATCACCTTCAAAAAGCAAATGTCAACAGGACAAAAATTGTCAACAGGACAGTACCTACTAAGAAAGGATTGAAGAAAGATGGAATAGAGAGATATCATCCATCTGAAATTCACTCTATATCTAAAGTTGATAATGAGGGGAACATCATTACCTGCTATATTTCTGTTTCTAACCCTAGAATGTTCTGGATTCGAAAAGGAATGTTAGCTAATAATCAAGCACCCAAACGTTGAAAGGGTAGCTAAGTTTAATTAATTGCAGGATCAAAGAACTGCAAGAAGGAGTAAGGTTGCAAGAGGAACCATCTGGATAATAGATAGTGGTTGTTCAAAACACATGACATGTGACAAGAACCTACTATCAGATTACATAGAGAAACCAGGACCACAGGTCACTTTTGGATGTAATTCAAAAGGATATACCAGAGGGTATGGAAACATCAAAGTTGGCAAGACCACTATCACTAATGTGTCATATGTTGAGGGTCTTAGTCACAATCTGTTTTCTGTAAGTCAGTTTTGTGCTAATGGTAATCAGATTGTTTTTGATACTAACAACTGTCTGGTGAAGAACAAGGAAGGAGATGAAATACTCCTTACCGGCAAACTGCAGGATAGATTATATATTGTTCAGTGGACAAATCAGATCAAGACCTGCTTAGTCACTAAGACTGTATCAGAAACCAGCTGGTTATGGCATAAGAGACTAAGCCATCTAAACTTTAAATCAATCAACAGGATTGCCAAGGAAAAGTTAGTGGAAGGACTACCAGATCAAGTGTATGATAAAGATCACATATGTGATGCATGTCAAGCTGGAAAGCAAACCAGATCATCTTTTACAAGCAAAACAGCTCACTCAACATCAAGGATACTGGAGCTGTTACATCTTGATCTGTTTGAACCAGTCAAACCACTAAGTATTAATGGGAGAAAGTACACATTGGTAATCATAGATGATTACTCAAGATACACTTGGGTCATCTTTCTGCTGAAAAAGAAAGAGACTCTAGATAAGCTCCCCGATTTTATACTCAAGATCACAAAGCAGAAAGAGACGAGTATAACCTCAATCAGAACTGATCGAGGAACAGAATTTCTCAACCAGAAGATTGAAGCATACTGCAACAAGATGGGAATTACACATCAAACATCTGCTGCTCGAACTCCTCAACAGAATGGAGTTGTTGAGAGAAGAAACAGATCACTCAAAGAAGCAGCTCGCACAATGCTTAATGCAACAAATCTACCAAAGAAATTCTGGGCAGAAGCTATATACACAGCCTGCTATACTCAAAACAGATCATCCGTCACAATAAGACACGGAAAAACACCATATGAGATTTGGAACAGCAGAAAGCCTAAGATTTCCCACTTTCGATCTTTTGGCTGTCTGTGTTACATACACAATAATGGGAAATCACAATTGAAAACTTTTGATAGCAAAACTGACCCTGGAATATTCTTAGGATATTCTGATGTTAGTAAAGCTTATCGAGTTTACAATAAGAACTCTCATATTGTGGAGGTAACACCTCACGTCGTTTTTGACGAGTCTACTATTGAGTACAGGTCACCAGATGAAAAGCAGACAGAAAACCAGGTGACTACCAGAAGGATGAATGAACTACTACTTGAAGATATTCTTGTCTGGAATTCAAAAAGTGAGGATGAAGAAATTGTCACTCCACATGTTGCTGAAGAGATCATACAGCAAGGGGGAATATCACAACAAAATCTGGATGAAAACAGATCATCAACAGAAAACAATGAAACAATCATTACAAACGATGATCAACATGAAAATCCAAATTCAGAAGAAAGTCCAGATGAGAATCCATTCCAAACCATATCAACAACACACCCTGAGTTTGAGGAACCAACAGATCACCCTGATCCTGAAATATCTGATGAAGAGATGACCAGAAGAAGAAGATGGATACAAGATCATCCACCAGAACAGATCGTTGGGAACCCATCAGATCGTGTGAAGACCAGAAGAATGCATGGAGAAAGTGCATTGTTAAGCTGTTATCTCTCTCGCAGTGAGCCATCTGATGTTTATGAAGCACTTCAAGATGCAGATTGGATAACTGCAATGCAAGATGAACTCAATGAGTTCAAAAGAAATGAAGTATGGTATCTCGTGGACAGGCCCAAACACCAAGGTGTAATTGGTGTAAAATGGGTGTTCAAAAATAAACGAGATGAAAATGGTGAAGTAGTCAGAAACAAAGCCAGATTGGTAGCTAAAGGCTATAATCAACAAGAAGACATTGATTTTGATGAAACATTCGCACTAGTAGCCAGATTAGAAGCTATAAGGCTATTCCTAGCTTATGCTGCTCACAAACGGTTCAAGGTATACCAGATGGACGTCAAAAGTGCTTTCCTCAATGGTATCCTTGAAGAAGAAGTATATGTGGAACAGCCACATGGATTTGAAGAAACAGATCCAGATCAGAAAGTATACAGACTGACTAAGGCAGTCTATGGTCTAAAACAAGCCCCTAGAGCTTGGAATGAGACCTTATCACCTTTTCTACTAGAATCTGGATTCAGAAGATGATCTGTTGACAAGACCTTGTTTATCATCAAAGTCAAAGAAAACTTTCTCTTAGTCCAGATCTAAGTAGATGACATCATTTTTGGATCTCAATATACCTATCTATGTGACAAATTTGCAGAACTTATGAAAAATAAGTACCAAATGTCCATGATGGGAGAAATGAGCTTCTTTTTAGGTTTGCAGGTCAAGCAGCTACCAGGTGGTATCTTTATTAATCAGACAAAATACATCAACGATCTGCTGACCAAATTTGGGTTAAAAGCCAGTAACCCAGTCAAAATCCCAATGCAGACTAATGGAAAAATTGATCCAGATCCAGAAGGAAAACCAGCTAACATTCCTCAATACAGAGGGATCATAGGATCACTAATATACCTAACTGCCAGTCGACCTGACATCACATTTGCAGTAGGTGTATGTGCAAGATATCAAGCAAATCCCAAAGAGTCTCACATGGAAGCAGCTAAGAAGATATTAAGATATATCAAGGGAACAGCCCATGTAGGATTATGGTATCCATGTGAAGACAATTTTGAGCTAACTGGATACACTGATTCAAATTATGCTGGATGTAAACTGGACAGAAAGTCAACATCTGGTACATGTCAGTTTCTAGGAAATAAACTGATTTCTTGGTTCTCAAAGAAACAGACATCGGTTGCCACCTCAACTACAGAGGCAGAATATATGGCAGCTGGAAGTTGTTGTGCACAAATACTGTGGTTAAGACAACAGCTTAAAGATTATGAGATTGATGTCAAGGAAACACCAATGTTCTGTGACAGCTCAAGTGCTATAGCAATCACACAAAATCCTGTTTTGCATACCAGATGCAAACATGTTGATGTGAGACATCACTTCATAAGAGACCATGTTGAAAGAAACACATGTCCAGATTGAGAAAATACACACTGAAGTTCAGAGAGCAGACATTCTCACTAAGGCATTACCAGAAGAAAGATTTAAGATGCTTTGTGGAAAACTAGGACTTTTAAATCTTGAAGAAAGGACCAGATTGATCTAAACCAGATCAAATTCAATATTCCAACAGGGAATCAAAACCAGATCATCATGGTCCAGATTGATAAAATCCAGAACACATGAAATTCCAACAGGGAATTGACACCAGATCACTGAGTATATGTCAATAACGATTAATCAAATTCCAACTGGGAATTAGTAAAGGAGTCAAAACACCAGATTGAACAGTGGCACAACCAGATCGATAGTTCTCACTATGCAAGAGATCGACCTTGACCAGATTACTAAATGCCACGTGGATATTAATTTAATATATTTCTTATTAATTATCCCATTACTTGGTTAAGGGGGAAAGGTCAACTATATATGGCGACTAATTATACAAAATATCTAATTTCTGACACTATATATCAAATCTTTTATTTTTGATGATTAAGTACAGTAATTGGGAAACGTGATCGAGGAAATATCTTCCAAATCAAGAAAAAGGGAGAAAATGACTGCAACAAAAATAACGCGCCACGTCACAACCGTTTGATCAAGCGCGTGCATCACACGATAAAGAGAGGCGATTATAGACTGTAAACCTAGAACATGGAAAGGCGGGAAAAGCTGAAAAAGGGAAGGATTTCTGAATATCTTATTCCTTTACTTATCTTCTCTTTTGTTTATATGTTTGATAAGTTGTTTCATCTATCACTTACACTTATATTTCTCGAAACACTTAGCAAAATTTCCTCTCTTTCAAACTCTCTCTACTTTCGAAATTCACTCTGTTTTAGTAACAATGGCACCCAAATCCTCTGTTTTTCTTGACCAAGCGAACTTTCTGAAACCATATCTGCATCAAGACCTTTTCGCCACTCTTGATACCTTCGGGTTTCACAAACTAGAAAAGGCATTTGACCTTGTTCGCCAATGCAAAGGTTCACTATTTTATGGTTTTGTTGTGATTTGTCCTATGTTACTTTTCAATCATGCGTTTTGAACTATTTTCTTTTCTCATCTGCATATACGAAAGGTTATGGTTACTGTGATATAAACTGCTAGACTGCATAAACAGTTTTGGGCACTTATACTTCACTGATAGAAGGATAGTGCTCACATATGCTCTTCTGTGTTTTCTGTAGGTTTTCACAATATTATCACTTCACACCCAGTTCATTTCCTACCCAAGGATGTTGCTGCTTTCTACCTCTCATGGCAAGGAGAGAGGGGTGGAGACGAGGCAACCATCAGGGTGAGTAAAGGGAACACCATCAGCAACACCTCGTACAACGTCATCAACATCATCAACGACGTTTACAAAGTGAAAGATGAAGGTCTTGACCTTGGAGCTGCAAGAAGCTGTGGAGTTAGTGATGATCATACCCATCCAATACACAAACAGGATGTTTGTCCGTGCACTTCTCGCTCCAGAATTCAGAATTCTATTTGAATTTGTACAGCGAATCTTTCTCAACCACAATGGATCCTACGACCAGGTCACCCCTGAAAAATTCAGAATCCTAGCAGCAGTGGTACTCAACCTGCCAGTGAACTGGAGCAGGATTTTATTTGATCTCTTGGCCAAGGAAGCCAAGATGATCCTGTTCGTGAAAGGAGGATCCCCTGGCATAGAAGTAAAGCGCAGCAGCCTGAGGCACTCTACAAAAATCAGCTTCATGCTGGAAACATTCTTCCCTCACCACCAGTGGGACACTGCTGTTGAGTTCAACACCAGACAGTATTTTCCCAAGGACCAGCATCAGATAGAAATGTCGATGGGCATTTCAGCAAATCTGATTGCCCGGGTGAAAGACTCAGTGGTTCTTAGTGCCCTGATGGAGATGGGAAACTCGAATCCCATCTGGATTCCCCCACCTGGTCAAGCAGATCGCTCCACAAAAACCAAGATCACAAAGGAAAAGCCAATCGAGAGGACACCCACCAAGAGGACCACCAGAAGATCAAGCTCGATTGACACAGATACATCTACAGTAGCCCAGCCACCTAAATCTAAGCGCAGACGACTTCAGAAACTATCTGATGAAGTCCAGGCTGAAGCACTTGCTGCTGCAGAAACTGTCATTCCTCAACAGGAGGTTGAGGAAGAGGAAGTTCTGCCGGGTGGACCACCGGAGGATGTGGCCCCCATCTCATCTGTGCACCCAGATCACTCCAAGGACTTCTCTCCCGCACATTCTACTAGTCCATCATCTGCTGAACACTTAGAGCAGATCGATGAGGAAGCTGAGGGAGAAGAGGCATCTAATGATGAGGAGGAGGAGTTACAGAAGGCAGAGACAGTGGTGAAAATGCTAGAAACAGAGGCCGATCACTCTGTGCTCAGAACATTCCCTGGGATCCAGCTTACCCCAGAAACTTATGACATAGCCAAGAGGCTCAAATTTCTGTTGCTGGTGAAAGATAAAGAATTCTATGTTCTGGATGCCCTGCTCCGCACCAGATCCATCCATGCATTAAAAATCGAAGAAGCCACCTTACTTAAGATCTTTACTGCTGCATCAATCTCTGAGTTAAGGGAGACCTACCAGCCAGACATACTTGGAATGGCAAAATTTGAGGCTGAAGAACTCCAGATCGACCTGCGATCTATTTATGCGAAAGCTGATATGCTGGATTTTTATAACAGCGTTGAAGAAAAGGTTGGAGAGGAAGAGGCTGAAGCAGCTCAGACTGATGCTCACCAATAGGGTGCAGCAATAACAGAACCAGATCAGCCCATGGCTAAGGTTGAACAGCCCACTACTGCACTGGCTGAGGGGGAACCAGATCATGAACCAGAACATGAACCAGCAGGACAGAGGGTGGGTGGTGTACACACAGATAACATATACACCCCAGCTGTCGCTGCCATAATGGATGAATACGTTAAAATGTCAAATCTGGAAGACATATTGATGACCCAGCATCAATCCCTGTCTAATGCACAAGTGAGAGATCTCATCTCCCAGAAAGTTGACAAGTACATGTACGGTACTCTCTCCACCGTTCAAGATGAAGCCATCCGCATACTCACAGAGTTCAACAACCACTTGAAGACACATGTCGATCAAGTTGACTCTGACTTGAGGAGAATATGCAGGTTAAAGATTGAAGAAGTTAGCAAGAAAATGGACGATGATCGAGCTGCTGCTGAAGAAAGGAAGACACAGATCGATCAAAGTCTGTTTACAACTGAGCTCAAAGTCAAAGAAATCTACAAGATTATCACTGCCTTCGCTGCGAAAGAGAAGGACATGGTGCATGCCATAGTGCAAGAACAGACCGATGGCATAACATGTGATATTCTAAAGGAAGCCATCTCACACACCAAGGCCATGTTCAGACAGTTTGAGGTCAATGGGAAGAATTTTGTCGAACGGAAGTTAAGCGAACTGCGCTATCCCACAAAAATAATGATCGACACATATTTCAACGACTTTGGGATTGTCCAGGAAGATGTAGAGCGCCACACAGCCGAACTGTCCAACATTACAAAATCTTTTCAAAAGCAGATTGATGATTCCAATCTCAATATCACATCGCTACTTACTCAAAAAGTTGACACTGACAAAGAGATCAATGCACTGAAGGAAGAGATCTCTTCCCTCCAGACACTTATCAACATGGTTGTTGCTGATGTCGAAAAGGGGGAAAGATCTGGTAAAGGGAAGAAGCCATCTGCTGCTGCTGCAAAAGGGAAAGGAAAGGAGATAGCTCAACCGGAGCAGCAGATCACATCACAACCAGCCCCAGTCAGCTCTCCATCTGCTCCATCTGCTCACACTCAAAAGTCCAAATCATCTAGCAGATCGAGCCAAACCCAGAAAAAGAAGAAAAGAATTGGATTCAGCTGGCCAACTGCTCATCTCAGACCATCTGGAGAGACCAACTGGGTTCCAGCTCACTTAAAAGATGGATGGGAAGGACTCAAAAATGCTTTCGCTCTGTGCAGATATTTCCTAAAGGAACCAGCATATATAGAGGGCACTCCAGATTCGGGACTCGAAGTTCACATCCAGATTCTGGATGAGCTTGCAAAAAGAACTAGGCACTAGACTGAACTTCAGTACTGCCTTCCACCCACAGACTGACGGACAGTCAGAAAGAACGATCCAAACCCTAGAAGATATGTTAAGAACTGTGGTGCTCGATAGAGGTGGGAGCTGGGAAGCAGTACTCCCATTGATAGAATTTGCCTACAACAATAGCTACCAGGCAACCATAGAAATGGCGCCGTACGAAGCCCTGTACGGAAGAAAGTGCCGATCGCCGCTTTATTGGGATGAAGTCGGCGAGCGAGCAATAGTGGGTCCCGATTCTGTCAGTGAAATGATAGAAATTATCCGTCAAATCCGAGGAAGAATTAAGGAAGCCCAAGATAGACAGAAATCCTATGCCGACACCCGCAGAACTGAACTACAATTTGAAGTGGGGGATAAAGTCTTCTTGAAAGTGTCCCCGTCTAAAGGAATCATTAGATTCGGTGTTAAGGGAAAACTGAGACCCCGTTTCGTAGGACCCTACGAAATCTTGCAAAAGATAGGATCGGTAGCGTACCGACTAGCGTTACCACCAAGCTTTGGGAACGTGCATAACGTCTTCCACGTATCGCAACTTAGAAAGTACGTGTTTGACCCAAAGCACGTTATTCACCAAGAAGAGATGATTCTTAACCCCGACTTGAGTTATGAGGAGAAACCCGAAGCTGTTTTAGACAAGAAGGTTCAACAGCTTCGAACCAAGTCAATAAATTTAGTAAAAGTATTATGGAGGCACCATGGGCAAGAAGAAGCCACGTGGGAACTCGAAGAAAAGATGCGAGAAAAATACCCCGAACTATTTGATTAGATATGCAAATTTCGGGACGAAATTTTTAGTAAGAGGGGTAGGATGTAATACCCCGCATTTGGAATTCCGACATAAGTAGTGGATTCCTCGAAATTTGTCATTATTTCGAAACCCTTGGTCTCAAGTATGTATTTAAATTTGATGACGAGTAACAACTCCGTTATTATTTAACCTAAGATATGTTATTAGTTACTATTATTAATCTTCATTGTTACGATACGTACTAATCGTTATGCGATATCATCATACATTAAGACTCATGGTGTAATATTATAATTTGTACAAATGCTCAATTGCAAAAAAAAAATAAGAAGTAAAATTAGTAAGTAGGTGTAATATATAGTTACATATATATATAGGAGGAATATACCCTATAAATGAGGCTGCTGGGTGTCGAACCCGCGCCTAGCCAAGGTAAGAGAATACATATATATATGTATACATAATATATACATATAAGTAAGGTGCTCGCGTGAAATCAGAAATTAAGAAAGGGGAACAGCGTGCAAAGCTGTTTAGAGTTCCCATAATCAGCATTTATGTGTATTAAGGGACTAAATAAGTAGCCGCCCTCCTACTAAACCTAGCCACCAGCGACGCTCCAGCTTCGCCCAATCACCATGCCTGCAAGTCCAACGGATTAAGCAACCGCATCAGCTTAATCGAGAATGAAGATTTCAGTCTTCTATATAAAGGGGAAGAACTAAGCTTAAACCCACACCCAAATATCATTTGCACCGAAACGCTGCCAGAATTAAAACTCGAAGAAAGGAACCCGGAGGAGTGCAGTAACAACAGTGGTGTTGCGCGAAAGAGAAGTTAGAGACAGCTTGAGGTAAGAGTTTGAAGCTTTAGCATTTTATGTTCATGCTTCTTAAGACTAGATTTAGGAATGGATTACACATGCAAAACAGCTTTAGAATGAACCTAGCTTGAACTTTGAACTTAAGAACTGATTTCAAACGTAGAAGCTTGGACCATGAATGTAGGAACTGCAGTTGAACTTAGAGAGAGACATGCTCTTAACGTAAGAAAATCATGCTTCTATGTATTGCTTAAATAATGTGGATGAAATCAGATGAATATGGATGAACAACCTACCCTAACCTATGAGCTGCATAATAAAAGAAGAAGAATGTAAGATTTACACCTAACGAATTAGAGTAATAAGAAGTATATGAAATAAGGATTTCTTCCGAACAGCCTCATATTACCTCAGAATGTTAATGAATGGATCTAAGAACAGTTCGGACGAGCTCCGAACAGGTTTTAAACAACACTGGACGACCTCGAACTAACTAAAACCAATCTGAAACCATGGCCATTAATAAGACTCCATTAACTCATAAAAATTTGAGAAGGCAGGGGATTATTATAATCCTAAAATGTTCTCTAAATAAGTAACGTAGAAAATAATGAAACAAATAAAATAGAAGCGAGAAGGAAAGAGCTAGCTGCTGCGGGAGAGGCAGTGAGAAAAGAATGGCGAGGAGGGACAGCTCGCTGAGGAAAGACAGCGAAGAAAAGGCCGCGAGAGGAGACAGCCCGCTGCCGCAAGGAGATAGAGCAGATCGACTATCTGCTGTTAAGCAGATAGCGATAAGCAGATCGATTGCAGATCGATTTCTGATAAGCAGATCGACTATCTGCTGTTAAGCAGATAGTGATAAGCAGATCGATCGCAGATCGATTGCTGATAAGCAGATCGACTATCTGCTGTTAAACAGATAGTGATAAGCAGATCGATCGCAGATCGATTGCTGATAAGCAGAACGACTATCTGCTGTTAAGCAGATAGTGATAAGCAGATCGATCGCAGATCGATTGCTGATAAGCAGATAGTGAATTGGAAAAAGGAGATAGTGAGGAGGCAGCTAGCTGCTGCGAGAAGAGAGAAAAAGAACAAGGGAAGAGAGCAGAGAAAGCGAGGGAGCAAAGGAAAGACAGCTAGCTGCAGGAGGCAGCTAGCTGTGAGAAGAAGAGAGCACAGCGAGAGAAGGGAGGAAAGAGACAGCTCGCTGTCAAGAGACAGCGAGAGGAGAGACAAGAGAGCAGCGAGAGAGGGAGGAAAGAGACAGCTCGCTGTCAAGAGACAGCCCGCTGTCAAGAGACAGCGAGAGAAAGGGATGGAAATTGTCTAAGTATGGATCCAGAGATAGTGAGTTATGGGCCAACTTAAAGGTTACTGGGCTTCACGATTAGATAAATTGGGCCAAGTCTAATTAGATAAATGATGGTCTAAATTTATCCAACGGGTTAAACCAATTTATGTCGTAGATTAAATGAATTACGTAGGTGGATTATGAATAATCCTATTAGATGGAAATTACCTATGTATTTAGACCAAGCCCAAGAAGTAGGATATTTATATAATCTTATTAATTGATTTAATTACGAATCATCCTAAGATGTATATATTAGCTAGGTATTCTAATCTATGAAAGACTTATAGATATTCTGAGTTATGAATCGAGATATTAATTTAGAAATGTCCCTAGTACATTACCCAATAAATATTTATCCTCAAAATACACGATGACTTAGAAATCACCGAATGATTTATCTAGAAATACAGCTCCTAGACTTATGTTCTAGCCGATCTTTAAGGATCGAGACTAAATCCTCTTGATAGCCGAGGATAGTAACTCCTTACCTTTAGAATTTATATGATATGCTCGAGTAATATATCTCACCAGAGATTTATATGAAAGGTTTCGACGAGAGGTCGGATCCGCATCACGAGAACAAGGCAAACACCAATCGAGACCATTCACGTAGGATTTCGTTATGCGATCCTGAAAGTTCCGCTGCTAGACTTTATGTAGTAGACCTGAGACTAAACTCTGTATTCTGTTATGAAATGTAACGAGCTTATGACTCTGACCTCCCGATTTTACGGGTTTAGTTCTTACCTTATGTTATGAAAAGAATGTTTATTTCTTTCTCTTGTCATTTATTTCCTTTCATTGGTCATGTTCCCGGCTTTACTAGAATTAGTAGAAAGCGGGCGTGACAATTAGAGAGGGTATATACGAGAGTGTCCAGCTTATCTCGGACGAGACCAGAGCAAAAATGAAGAGACAACAAGAAGAAAGAAGAAAGAGCAGATAGCTACAACCTTCTTATCATTATGATCTGCATTTCCTTCTTTTTGGTCATGACTATCTGTAAACTCTAGTTTGTCTCTATATATATATATATGAAATCTCTTTGAGTTTCTGATGACAACATTCTATTGTCCAGAACATATATAAAATATCCTAAACGTTATAAACTTAATAACGAACAAACATCAATCTGGCTATCAGACCAGATCGCTCTTTATGTGCTGATAGGATATTATTGTAAAGTGTGGTTTCGACATCATCAAAAAGGGGGAAATTGTAGGGAACCCTAAGGTTTTTAGTTTTGATGATGGTCTTTCGAAACACACTTAGCTATTTTAGAGCTTAAACTGTTCTACGTGTAAAAACAGATCACTAGAGATAAAGTGAATCTTGTTATAGATCAGATTAGGAGATGACTTGAAATGTAAAGGAAATATTCCTATAGAAGTCAATCTCAACTTAGAATAGGATGAAGGTCAAGATTTCACGCCAAAAGGAATCGATCTACTGTAACAGACAGTGACCAGATCGATGCCTACAGCGAGGAACTAGAACGATTGAGTCATCAATCCACCAGCTGACATCATCCTACACATCATATGCTCTTGCCACGTCAAGATCAAAGTCCATCCAACTGGGATTGGAAAGAAGATCTTCGGTTAACACATAGAAGGAAAGAGACCGTTAGCAATCT
>JAPKLX010002410.1:3332-13385 GCA_026898415.1 Leonotis leonurus | reverse complement strand
GTCATGTTCCCGGCTTTACTAGAATTAGTAGGAAGCGGGCGTGACAAAATAACAAGCGCGTTCAAATATCGTTCACTTCGATAATTAAAAAGACAGGGCATTACATCCTCCCCCTCTTAACAAAATTTCGTCCCGAAATTTGTACTTTCTACTCGAATAACTGAGGATACTTTTCTCTCATTTTATCCTCCAGTTCCCAGGTAGCTTCTTCTTGTCCATGATTTCTCCATAATACTTTCACTAATGAAATGGATTTACTTCTGAGTTGTTGCACTTTATGATCTAAAATAGCTTCGAGTCTTTCCTCATACGTCAAATCGGGATTTAAAATCATTTCTTCTTGATGAATGACGTGTTTGGGATCAAATATGTATTTTCTAAGCTGTGACACGTGAAATACATTATGAACGTTCCCGAAACTTGGCGGCAATGCCAGTCTGTAAGCAACTGATATCTGCCTTCTTTGAATTGTAACTCGGTCCTACGAGTGTCAGCGTAAGATATCTGCCTATCTTGCGCTTCTTTGATTCTTCCTCTAATCTGGCGAACAATCTCTATCATTTCGCCAACTGAGTTTGGGCCTACTATGGCTCTTTCTCCAACTTCGTCCCAGTATAGTGGTGACCTACAATTTCTCCCATAAAGTGCTTCATATGGCGCCATTTCTATGATTGCTTGATAGCTATTGTTGTAGGCAAACTCAATCAATGGTAGTACTGCTTCCCAACTTCCGCCTCTGTCAAGAATCACGGTTCTCAACATATCTTCCAGAGTTTAAATAGTCCTTTCGGACTGTCCATCAGTTTGTGGATGAAAGGCAGTACTGAAATTTAACCTTGTACCTAACTCTTTCTGCAAGCTTATCCAGAATCTGGATGTAAACTTTGAGTCTCGGTCTGACGTTATCGAGACAGGTACGCCGTGCAGGCGTATGATTTCTCACACGTATAATTGAGCCAGCTTATCTGAACCGTATGTGATCATGATAGGTATAAAATGAGCAGATTTTGTGAGCCGATCCACGATTATCCAAATGGCAGTATTTCCTCTCTTGGATTTGGGCAATCCAGTCACAAAATCCATCGCTATGTGTTCCCACTTCCACTCTGGGATCTCTAACAGCTGTAGTTTCCCGTAGGGTCTTTGGTGCAATGTTTTCACTTGTTGACAAGCTAAGCATCTCTCCACGAAAGAGGCTATGTCTCACTTCATACCGTCCCACCAGAATTTCTTTTTCAGGTCCTAGTACATCTTTGTACTCCCCGGATGAGCGGTATAGGGCGTATCGTGTATTTCGCTCATGATCTCATCCTTGAGCTTCTCATCGTGTGGAATGCACAATCTTCCTTCGAAGGTGATGGTGTTGTCAGCTTCTTCTCTGTAGTTTGTGACGTCATTATTTCTCACCTTGAGCCGTATCTTCTCCAATTTCTCATCCATCCCTTGTGCTTCTAGAATTCGACCTCTCAGGTCTGGTTCTATCACTAAGGTGGCGAGAACTCCTTCCACAGTTTTGAGATGCTGTAAGACTTCTAAGTTCATCTTAATGAATTCCCTTAGAAGGTCTGCCTCTCGAGTTAGTAAGAATGCGATCATTGACGAGCTTTTACGACTCAGAGCATCAGCTACTACGTTAGCTTTACCCGGAGGGTAATTGATACCGCAGTCATAATCTTTTACTAATTCTAGCCATCTTCTCTGTCTCATGTTGAGATCCTTCTGCTCGAAGAAATACTTGAGACTTTTATGATTCGTGAAAATTTCACACTGAACTCCGTAAAGGTGGTGCCTCCAAATTTTCAAAGCATGCACTACTGCAGATAGTTCCAGATCATGAGTGGGATAGTTAAACTCATGCGGCCTGAGTTGTCGCGATGCATAGGCTATCACCTTCCCTTCCTGCATCAGTACACAGCCTAACCCATTCATGGATGCATCTGTGTAGACGACATACTCCTTGTTTGGTTCTGGGACAGCTAAAACTGGGGCTGTCGTCAACTTGTCTTTCAACATTTGAAAACTATCCTCACACTCCAGAGATCATTTGTACTTGATTCCTTTTCGCAGCTGTTGCGTCATTGGACTCGCTATCTTGGAAAATCCTTCTATAAATCTGCGGTAATATCCCGCCAGTCCTAAGAAACTTCTGATTTCGTTGGGAGTGGTCGGTGACTTCCAATCTCGTACTGCTTCTACCTTTGTAGGGTCCACCTTGATTCCTTCTGACGACACAATATGTCCAAGGAAAGTTACCTCTCTGAGCCAGAATTCACACTTACTGAGTTTGGCATAGAATTTCTCGTTCCTGAGGGCTTCCAAAGTGATTCTTAGATGTTTCTCATGTTCTTCTTTACTCTTCGAGTATATGAGAACATCATCTATGAATACTAGGACAAATTTGTCTAGGTAAGGATGAAACACTCGGTTCATTAGGTCCATGAACACTGCAGGTGCATTGGTTAATCCGAACAGCATCACTACAAACTCGTAGTGACCATAACGTGTCTGAAAAGCTATTTTAGGGACATCCTCGGTTCGAATCTTCAGTTGGTGGTATCCTGAGCGTAAATCTATCTTCGAGAAAACGCTTGCTCCCTTCAGTTAATCAAATAAGTCGTCTATCCTTGGCAAAGGATATCGGTTCTTGAGTGTCAGTTTGTTTAGACCTCTATAGTTTATGCACATCCTCAGGGTTCCATCCTTTTTCTTCACAAATAGACAGGTGCTCCCCAAGGCGATACACTAGGTCTGATGAAACCTAGATCTAAAAGTTCTTGAAGCTGTATCTTAAGTTCTTCTAACTCCTTAGGCGCCATTCGGTAGGGTGCTTTCGATATTGGTGCTGAGCCTGGTTCCAAGTCTATCGTGAATTCTAGCTGGCGGTTTGGTGGCAATCCAGGTAGTGCTTCAGGAAATACATCTGGGTATTCCCGCACGACAGCGACATCTTCAATTCGTCTTTCTTCTTCCTTTTCCCCACTGAGATGAACGAGATAGGCCGAGCATCCTTTCCTTACCAATTTCTCAGCTTGTCGTGCCGAGATAACTGTTTTCCTATGACTTGTGGTAATCCCGTGGAATCTTGTGGGTTCCTCACCGAGAGGTTGAAATGAGATTTGCCTCTCACTACAAAGGATCGTGGCGTAGTTTCTGGCTAGCCAATCCATTCCTAAAATTATGTCCACATCGTTCATGGTGATGACACTAAGATCGTTTGCTAAGATCTTAAATGATCCTAAGTTCAAGTTCAGATTAGAGCATGCGTGTGTAAGCGTAGTAGTTCCTCCTAAAGGTGAAGACACCTTCATAGCTATCTCAACTAATTCTGGTTCTAGCTCTAAATTATCTACGCGTGCTTTAGCAATGAAAGAATGGGACGCTCCAGTATCAAATAAGATTATTACTGGTAAGTCAAGGAGTGTTCCCAAACCTGTCAGGTTGCCCTGATTTCCTTCAGGTTGCTTCTGTTTCATTCCATAGGCCCTGTCGTTCTGCGGCTGCCTATGCTGCTGTCGGTACTGGTACGGTGGTGGTGGTGGCGGGGGTGGTAGTAGCTGCTGGTGGTGTGGGCGTGCCTGGGGCTTGAATTGCCCGCACATGCTGCCTCTGGGGCTGCTGGTTAGGCTTCGCACTTACTCCTTGTTGCTTGGTAGGGCAATGGCTTGCGAAGTGCCCTTTCTGCCCACAAGCGTAGCATCCATCGCTACCCGCTCTGCACACTCCACTGTGCATTTTCTTGCATTTTGGGCAGGTTGTGGGTTTCTGCTGAAAATTCCCAGCCTGTACCGTCTGGCCTGCTTTCTGAAATTCTGGGAAGGTGCATGTCCTTCCCATGGCTTCTTCTGAATGGGACTAGGACGGTGATCCTCCCATTTCCTCTTGCCCTTGAACTGTTGGGGTTGGTTTTGTGGATACGTCGGTGGTTGGGTCGGTGCATGCCTTTCTGCCGGCATGGCACCTTCAATATCGAGAGCCCGGCTGAGGGACTCGGGGTAAGATAACCATCCATGGCTGGCTAGGGCCATCCTGATCTCATTCCTCAGATCGGCACAGAACTTTTCTGACATCTTCTCGTCCGTGTCGACCTGCTCGGGTGCATATCTCGACATATCACAGAATACTCGGTCGTATTATGTCACGGTCATCCTACCTTGCTTCAGATTATAGAACTTGGTTTCCTTCCTCTTTCGATAGCTTTTGGGGATATATTTGTTATATATCCCGACTTTGAACTCTTCCCAAGTTAGGTTTCCTAACTGCTCCGCAGTCATCGTCTTCCTCCTTGCTTCCCACCAATAGTCAGCTGATCCTGTCAGTTGGAAGGACACGCAAGTCATGCGTTCCTGATCGGTGCATCGTAGGAAGTTGAAGATGCATTCCAGTGCACGCACCCACGTCTCGGCCTCGGCTGGGTCTCCCATTCCATTGAATACTGGTGGGTTCTGTCGTAGGAATAGTTCTTCTATTCTTCTCACTGGTTGTGGGAGAGGTGGGGTTGCTTCTTGTTCACGAGTCAATTTAATATCGAGCTTAAAAAGTCCACGCATCTATATATAAATACAACTCAAAATATCAATTAGAACTCATTTTCAATGGTGATGTAATTGAAATATTAAAAATTTTTGAAAAATCTGATGTTTCTTAATTTAAAATATTATAAATCTAACCTTAAAAAATTAAAATTAAAATATTTTATTTCTAAAATTTTTATAAGTAAAAATATTTAATGTATAAAAAGTTAATAAAATAATTAATTTATTAAATTAAAAAAATATTATATTGCATTGTAGATCAACACTGACCTGCCCAATAGCCCATAAATGGCCAAATTAAGTCTTATATTAATAATTTGAAAATTTTCCGTCAAGTTTGGACGGACTTCAAAACCTTAGAAAGTCTGATCTGACAATTTTGACAGCTCTAATCGTGTCATTAAAGCTCCAATGCACTAATAAAGAACTCAAGTTAAATACTAAAGAACATAAATTTCAAAAAAAAAAATTAAAGTTTTGAATACACATAAAATATAAGAATGAAAAACTTAAATAAATAACAATAATTTCATAAAGATGATAAAAACTAAATAAAATTAATTATCTTATAATACATATCAAATAAGTTATAATTATTTATTTTTTGTGCATTGCACGGGATGCAAATACTAGTAAATTAATTAAATAGAGACCAATTGGGATTAATTAATTAATAAATTAAAAATTAATATATATATATATATATATCGTCTATTATCATTAAATAATGTAAATAAACATAAATTATTATTATGGTTAATTAAAAATAATAAAAATAATAAATTAATTAAAACAGAATAATTAGGTAGTGTGGGAATAAAAATGAATAGTCTCAAATTAATTTCTATATAATTATAAAATATATAAATTAATAAAATAATAAATATATTTTATAAGTGGAATTCAAAAAATTAATTATTGATAATATGTATTAAAAAATAAAAAATATAAATATAATACAATTTTTTAGTTATTTATAGTGTCATAAATTAAGATAAATAAAAAAAAGAATTAAAAATACAATAAAATGAATAAAATAAAAAATACACATTTTTCAATTAATTATATATAATTTTCTAAAATAATAAATATTATTTTAAATTTAATATTCTAACTTTAAAAAAATAAGAATAAAAAGTGAAAAGACGATAAGATAAATATGATAAAAAAATATTCACATTTTTTACTATATATATAATTCCGAAAGATATATAAATTGCTAAAATAATAAATATAATGTTATAAATGAAATTAAAAAAAATTAAATATAAATAATATAAAGAAAATAAAATGTAAATAAAATGAGAAAGAAAGGGTAAATTTGGTAGATTTTATATAGATGTTTTGGAGGGATTTTTAAACATCATTCCCCTAAACTTTTTATATATACTAATGTCGTACCCGAACGATGCACGGTATGCGATATTGAAAATTTATTAATTAAAAATGAAAATATATAAAACCCAAATATGAAGAAATAGAGAAAAAACAATAGAGACTGAGAGAGCGAGCGATAAAGAGGTACGAAATAGCAAAACAAACACAATAGTTTAATTATTATACTAAAACTAATACTACAAACTAAAAATGTTAAAATAAGCACAATAATCTAGTCTATTTATAAGAGGTAACATTTATAACGTGAATCAAATATTATTAAAAACCTCTTTATATACTACATTGTTAGTCGACGTAGAACCTTTATCGTTCTCTCCACAAAGGAGAATTTTTAGCTAACGACGGTTAGTAACTCTAGAGATAGCAACGTACAACTGACCATGGCTAAATACAGGTTTTCTTAAATACAAACCAACATTAGAGAGAGATTGACCTTGGCTTTTATTGATGCTCATTTCATGAGACACCACTAATGAAAATTGTTGGCAGTGAAACTTAGAAGGTAATCTTGGATCTGACGGAGTCAACGATATTCGAGGTATCAGCACCTTATCTTTAGCATTATGTCCACCCAACTACTTTGCCTCCAAAACACACACACCAAGTCGCGTGATAACTAATCTCGTATCGTTACAAAGTCCGTTAGAATGATCAATATTTCTCAACAATGAAGCAATGCCACTCGAAACTACATTTATAACAATACCACTTTCGCATCAAATTGCAGCAGATGATGATTTCCATATAACTAATCTCGTATCGTTTAACAGCTCGCTGTCTTTTTGCCTTATGTTGGTTTTAGATTTCTTCTCGATTAGATTTTACAAGATCAAAACTGTAAAAGGAAGTTTGAATCTGCAAACTTACTTATAATGATCTATTTTCTATCTAGCTATATATATAGATGTCTTGAAGAACAGCGAGCTGCACAACAACAGATCGCTAAGAACAGCAAGACAACTTACTTGTCTACAAGAACAACGAGACAACATAATTGTCTACAAGAACAGCGAGACAAAGTAAAATAGCTAGAGTACATGAAACAGCTAGAACAAATGGAACAGCTAGAGCACATGGAACAGCTAGAGTACATGGAACAACTAGAGTTCATGGAACAAGCTAAAGACTATGGAACAGCGAGACATATGAACAACAGATCGTAATCTCAAAATCGATCTGTTCACTCAAACTTCTCCAAAGGACAAAATCAAGAAGTACATTGGGAATCAAACCAATTAACCAAGTGTGGACAGCTCGTTTCGAAGATATTGTAGGAAACAATATGCATCTGTGGTAAGACAACGAGCTGTTATACTCCACATCATTACTACGGTGGACTGCCGACATACCTAAATTTGTCTCAAGTCAACCACTCCGTGTACTGTCACATCAATAACATACTTTAAGGAATGAAGTACAAGGATATCAAAATTCCAGTACGGTGAATCATTCACAGTATGGCAATACATTGGGAAATCTCATGGAAGGTGGTAACCACTCTCATTTTGACAGCGCGTGCTTCAACAACACTGCCATGCATTTAATGCAGTCATTAATGCGATGAAGAAGGACATCTTCTTCTCCAACTGATAGTTTTCTTCAAAGAGACTATATATACCACCTTCACCTCCAGGAACGAGTACGAGAATTCACGATTACAAAGCTCAAACTCTGCTCAAATATCTTCAAGTATTCAAAGCTCTAAAAGCACTCCTACAAGCTCTAGAATTCTCTGAGCTCTAAAAGAATCCTACAAGCTTCAAGTATTCAAATATCTTTTGAAGATTGTTTTCTGGAAAATTGCTGTTTACAAAACCCAAGTTAGGATCTAGTTTTGATCCAAGATTTGTAAGATTTAGATTGTAGTTCTTCAATCTAAGAAGTGTAATCTCAAGTTATTATCTAGTTTTGATAAAGCTTGAGGCTCGTACTCAACGAGTAAAAAGAAAGGAGACATAGTAGATTTTGATCTAGTTTTGATCGAGTCGTGGACGTAGGGAAAGTTTATCCCGAACCATGTTAAATACCTTGTGTTCTTACTTTCTGTTTTACTTCATTATCATATCCTTCATACTCTTGCATTAACTTGGTTGTGTTAAAAGATTGACTAAAGAAAACGTTTTTAACTACAAAGAGCATTAACAACCGAATTCCGCACACAACATTAATCAAGGTTAACTTTCTTAAAGTTAATCTTATTAAGTGTTTCTTCTCACCTAAGGTTTATTTGAGCTAAGTTGTTTCTTCCTCACAAGAAGAAACCCTAAGCTAACCTAAGCTATCTTTATTTATAAAGTGTGCTTAAGCCTTATACTTGAATTTTGAACAAGAAAACCTAAAAAGTTTGAATTGGTGTATTCCCCCCCCCCCCCCCATACACCAATCTAGCTCTTTCGGGACCAACAAGTGGTATCAGAGCAGTGGTCCATCTTGACCATTGTTTCTAATTCACAAGAGATTATCTCTGTGTGGTCATCTTGGATAGATCTTGAAAACGTTTTCACCGGATATTGCATTTGCATTTATATTTAAGCATCTACCTTTGAAGCTATGGAAGGACAGATGATACGTGCTTGTGAGGACTTCTCCATTGCTGGATATGAAGACTGGAGTTTCAGAATTGAGATGTTTTTACGTGCACAACATATCAAAATGTGGAAGGTCATTACTGATGGACCCATTAAAATCATGAACAAAGGAAGTGCTGAGATAAAGGATGGAACTGGTCCAACTCCTTCACTGGTCATAGTTGAAAAAGAAAAGACTATTGACGAATACACTGTTGAAGAAAGAAAAGAAGCTGGACTCGATGACTTTGCCAAAGGTCTAATTTCGAGTACAGTGAGAGGCGTGTACTTAGCCAAAATCAGACATCTTCAAACTGCCAAGGAGATGTGGGATGTACTCAAAGAAATCAGCCGTGGATCAGACATCATCCAAGAAAACAAGCTGTCTATTGCTTGTAACAAATTTGAAGAATTCAAAATGAAGTCTGGAGAGACTATAGCTCAAATGAAGAATCGGTTCACTGAAGTGTTGATTGAAATAGCCATCATCGACAAAACAAGTATTCTCAACGAGAGAAAAACTTGAAAGTCATTCGAGCTCTACCAGCTACTTGGGAAATCTACTCAGCCATGCATCCCATGATGCCAGAGTTTAATTCTCTCACCACTGATTCATTATTTGATTTTCTAACTGGAAATGAGTACGAGATCAATCGTATTCATGGAATGACTAATTCTTCCTCTAGCAAACCCTCCTCTGCAGGAAACCATGATAAGGAAACTGCCTTCAAAGCCAAGCTAAAAGAAAAGGAGGTGGAAAGAAAATCTGCATCTGTTGTAGTGGTAAAGGATTCATCAAGTTCGGATGATGAAAACTACCCCACCAAGAACTACTTTGAAGAATACTCGCTCATGGCTCAACGATTCCAGAAAATGGAGCTAAGGGCAAACCGATACAAGCGTCTCTACAAAGATAACAATAGAAATTTCAAAGGGAGAGATCGATCTGGAGATCGACCGGAGAAGAGGAATGAGGTAAAATCTACCTCATATGTTAAAGCTGACCTATCTGAATTTTCCTGTTTTAAATGTGGTAGGAAAGGTCACTTCAAAACAGACTGCCCCGATATCTCCAAGGCAGAAAGAGAAGAACTCAGAAGCAAGCGAGACAAAAAGCTTCGAGAACAACGGAAAGCCATGCTTGCTGAAGAACAAGCTGCTCCAACCACATTAACTGATAGCTCGTCCGACAACGATGAAGCCTTTGTAGCAAATGAGCTGAATCTCGATTGGGATAAATGTCTCATGGGTCATGACAACGGACTCGACAACAATGAGGTAGAAAATAATTATTCTTCTCCTATTTCTAACTCACCTTTATGTGACTCGGGTGAAGAAGAAGAGATAGATGAAGAAGATGAAGACGATCTGTCCATTGAAGATTTCACCAAACTCATGGAAGATCATGCGAGATTGAACAAGATGTTCAAACATGCGATAAAAGAGAACGAAAGAATGGCAAACACCATTCAAGAGATGAAAGAAATCAGTAGCTCATTCAATAATAGGGAAAACGCTCTACTCAAACAACTCAAAGACAAGAGCGAAGAAAACTA
>JAPKLX010001821.1:0-17582 GCA_026898415.1 Leonotis leonurus | reverse complement strand
CCCCCCCCCCATACACCAAAGCTTTCTCTTTCGGGACCAACAACATTTCTGTTGGCCGGTCTCGGAACAAGGTACCAAACATCACTACGCACAAACTGATTTAGTTCTTCATGCATAGAATTTATCCAGAACTCATCAGTCAGTGCTTCCTTGACATTTTTTGGTTCAAACTTAGAGATAAAGCATGTTACGCCTTCAATTATAGAGCACGCAAAGTACAAGCATGTCATGTCTCTATAGTTAATCAGCTGTTTACGTCTGGTCTGAACACCGTCCTCAACATTTCCTATGACTTGAGACAGTGGATGGTTTTCTCTAACCCTCCCTGGAGGTTCTCTGCGGTGAGTAACTTCTCGAACCTCATCTTGTTCATCTTCTGGTTCCTGTGGTGTACCATTGTTTTCCTCAGCACTGCTGGATGTTGTGTTAGGTGGAGCAGTTTGAGCTTCAACAGGAGGTAGAACAACTCCCCCTTGATATACGTCGTCTTCTGCTTCCACCTCCTTGTTCACATCACCTACATCATCAAAGAAAACATTAACAGATCCTTGTATTGTCTTAATGCGAAGGTTAAATACCCTATAAGCTACGTTGTTTGTTGAGTACCCAACAAATACACCTTTATCGCTCTTATCATCAAACTTTCTTAGGTACTCACGATCATTTAAGATAAAACATACACACCCGAAAATACGAAAATGTTTTAGGTTAGGTTTTCTTCCCTTAAGTAGCTCATACGGTGTTTTGAATGAGCCCTGTCGAATATTGACTCGATTGTTGATGTAACATGCGGTGTTTACTGTCTCAGCCCAAAAACATTTCGCCATTTGTTTTGAGCTCAGCATCACCCTAACCATCTCAATCAAAGTTCTATTCTTGCGTTCGACCACTCCATTCTGCTGTGGAGTTTTTGGTGCTGCAAACTCCTGACATACTCCCTTTTCATTGCAGAAACTTGTAAATTGTGAATTTTCAAACTCACGGCCATGATCAGACCTTATACGAGATATTCTAGCATCAAATACATTAGCAATGGGAGCAAACATATTTCTAAACATCTCAAATGTTTCAGATTTGTCTCGTAAAAAATATGTCCATGTGAAACGGGAAAAATCATCAACCACAACTAGTACATACCTTTTGCCACCAATACTTTCCACTTCCATGGGCCCTACCAGATGCATATGCTGAAGTTCAAAGTATCGGTTGGTTCCAAAGTGTTGCTCATGGTGCTGTAGAGCAGGGTGTGACGCATGCAATTGTCTTTCTCTTTGACAGTCTCCACAGACAATCTGGTCTGCCTTCCCAAGTTTGGGTAGACCTCTAACTGCATCCATCTTGACTAACCTGCCAAGATTTTGAAAGTTAGTATGACCTAATCGTTTGTGCTAGAGTATAACATCATCAACTTGAGCCTTGTTGCATTTTAGGTTATCAGTCATATAACAATTGTCTGACGACCTTTGACCTGTCATGATACACAAGTTTCTGTTATGGTATACTTCACATGCATCTCTTGTGAATTTAACAAGCATGTTACCATCACATAATTGACTTATGCTGATTAAGTTTGCCATAAGTCTTTGCACATGATACACATTTGTTAAAACAGGCAAACCAGGAACGTTAAGTGTACATCTCCCTACAATTTTACCTTTTGAACCTCCACCGAAGGAAATATTTCCTCCGTCATATGTCTCATAATTGGAAAGAAACGTTTTGTTACCTGTCATGTGATGTGAACATCCGCTGTCAAAGTACCAAGATCCTGAAATGTTAGTTTTCAATGCTGTGTAAACAACATTACATGTTAGATCAGCTTTCTTTACCCATATCATTTTGGGTTGCTGTGGCAGCACAGAATGTGACTTGTCATCCCTTTTCTTTTGATAGAAAAAAGGTTTTATGTGGCCTGGTTTGAGACAGTAATGACATATATATTTCCTTCTACGTCTCTTCCTTCTTCTCATACATTTCTTACCTTTTCCTGCTTGAGAGGTGCTTTGCTTTGTCTGTGTTGGTGGGTCTGTGAGCATAACATCTGCTTTGGTATTGGATGTTTCTCCTGCCGTTGTGGACCCACGACAGAACACAGTTGGTGCAGCATATCTGAGGCCCCTTTTGCTTGGGTTTGCGCTGTCCATGATCTCTTGAAGCGAGTAAGTGCCAGTATTCCACTTGCGGATGGTCAGCTGTGCTTCTTCAAGTTGAGATTTCACCTTGGTGAGCTCTATATCGCGTTGTGTGATCAACACCTCCTATTTTGCTTGTGCTTCCTTGAGTCGTGTTATCTCGGCTATTGCGGTCACTGGATCTCGTGCTTGTTATTTCTATTTTCCCAACAACTCATCATACAACCTTTTTAATCATTGTATTATATTGAGAGCATTGTCATCACATTCCTAACCATATGTAGAGTCGATGTCATCCTCAACACTCCCTGCATCATCAACAGAGACATTTAAACAAAACAATGTAGAGTAATAGTTAGAATCATACCTATCTGAGAAAGTTTCAGTATCAGCGTTTTGGCCTGATCTGTCCTGTGGTGCTATTGTCACATGCATTGCTATGCTTTCGAACAATCCTTCATCAACATCTTCAAAGAACTCGTGCTCATCATCATTCCAAGACACCCAATAGGACTTACCCCTTTTTCGAAGTGTGTTGGCGCACTGATTTGCAAAGTGCCCAAAGCCTCTACATTCATGGTATTGTACGCCGTCGAGTTTAGAGGAGCTGAACTTGAACACTTCGTTTTGAGGTGTTTTCCTAACAGGGGGTCTTCTCTGATTGTTATCGTTCTTTGGGGGTTGATAGTACTCCAGACGTGGTACATCTCGCTCCTTGGGCCTTTCTTTGTTCTTGTCTCGATTGAATCCTCTCACCAACCGATTAAATTTTCTGGTGATCATGGCAACATCATCTCCTTCATGGACTCTTCTACTTCTTCGGATTCACTGGACTCCATTATGTCAGCTAACTTACTGCACGAAAGTGACGAGATTGTGTCTGCTGTGAGAGCCACCGTTTTCTTCTTCGTGAATGTCCCTCTTGCCTCTAGATTCATCTCATAGGTCTTGAAAGAGTTCATGAGGTCCGAGAACTCAATCGTATTCACAGCTTGTGATGTTTCAATGGTTGTTACCTTCATATCGAACCTAGGTGGCAAAGTGCGGAGTGCTTTGGAGACCAGAACTTTGTTACTTAACGCATCTCCCAGATCTTAACACTCATTTGAAATGTCAAAATCTTCTTTGTGTAGCTGGATATGTCTTCATCTTCCTCCATCTTCATATTCTCAAATTGAGAGGTGAGAATGCGTAGACGTGACTGCTTAACGCTGGTGTCGCCTTCACAGTACCTTTGCAAAATGTCCCAAGCATCTTTAGCACACGTACAGTTTTTGACCAGCTTGAACATGTTTATGTCAACTGCCGAGAGAATTGCGTTGAGTGCGCGATCATCGAGCGTAGCAGCCTCAACTTGATCACGTGACCACGCGTTTTGTGGTATTGGGACCACATCACCTTCTGCGTCAGTTTGTTTTGGTGGTGACCACCCATTTTCCACAGAAATCCACGCTCTTCTGTCTAGTGACTTAATGTATGAGCGAGTACGTGTCTTCCAGTACGAGTAATTCGAGCCATCCAAGAACGGAGGCCGAAATACTCCCAGATTATTTGGATCCATTATTGATGTGTTAGAGTCGGTGATACCGTCAAGACCACACTCAGTGTGTCGAGTGATGGCTCTGATACCACTTGAAAGTGTATTAACCTACTCTAAGTGAATATATGCGGAAGCTAAAGTAGAAGACACGAGATAATTTTTTGCGTAGGTTATATAAATTAATAACCTACACAGAAGCCTTACGGCCAAAAAGAATAATCAAAACAAGTGTTGAGCTATTACAATGTTGAGCAACACAATAACATCAACACTAATACTAAAATACTAAATGTATGTTCTTACGAGCTAAGAGCATACAGAATCAAAACTACGAATTTAATCTGCAAAAGAATGTCTATCTACTGAATGAATAACTGTAGTCTTTATAGACAGACTACACGGGCTGGGATCCATAAGTATAGCAACTGTTCGGTCCATGTCTCCACAATTCTCGCAGTTCAGTTGTTGTGCTCCGCTTGTCTGCCTGGAATTGTGGAACTACTTCAATCTGTTTGTTGACTCCGAGATTTGTGGAATAAGATTCCACTTAGCATGAAACTCTCAACTGCCTAGTAGGACTTGGTCTTCTCTCTAGCCTTCATGTGTCCTTCAAGTCTTCGTGCGTCTTTTAAGAAATGCCAAGTCAGCCTTCCACATGACTGTGGAGCTGGACGCTGAGTCAACACTAGTTGTTATGTTGAGTCAGGAGCTAAGTCAACATTCCTGTGAAGAACACAAAAACACACATGTTAGGTCAAACATTTTAAATAACAATAGAATTTAAATACCTAACATGATGAATATCAATGTCGGACATCAACAACTTTGTATGTTTGATTAATTATATTAGTTGCATGACATATGCTGATGTGTCTTTAATCTCCCGCTACAAACACAGGGGTCTAGCTGACATTTAGGCCACAACACAGGGTCAGCGACCGCTGACATGTCAACAGTCACTGACGTGGCGCATAGGTGTCTTGAAGATTGGTTGGCCGATCACGAGAATGTTGGTATAGACTTGGTCGAGCTGATCATGGGGGGAACGCATGTGAGTTTCCTATTGAAAGGCAATCCAACTTCTTCGATCCAGTTGGAGCACTTGTCTGATTTACGTCGTTGCTTCAACATTCTAAGTCATGTGCATATGGTTGCTCCTTCTCTGATGGAGAGGGCCAATTGGAGAATTTCGGGTTGGACGACTATGTACACCCTTTCGATGGTGGATGGAGCACAGCTTCTGCTTCCTAGCTTGGTGTTGGAAGTTTGTGGCAGATACGCCATATCACCGAGCAAGTTGATGCCTAATTCGTGGTGTATCTTGATGTCGATTCAAGTTTTTTGCTAGTTAAGGGGGTTGGAGTTCACTCTTCATAATGTGGTTAAAGCGTGTCATATACATCCTCTTGGTGAGAGAGGTAGGTTCAGCCTGGTTAGTCAAATTGTGCCTCCTCTCATACTCGATTTGAAGGATGCCGATAAGAAAGGTTGGAAGAAGGGGTATTTCTTTGTTCTTTTCAGTACGTTGGGCACATCGAGGGTTCTAACGTCCCGCCCCATTGGTGTTTGATGAGTGAGTGGTCGAGTTGGGTTGATTAAGCCCTTTGGTTCACTCATTTATATTGTGTTATTGACTTCTTTTTATTTGTTCTTCTTCCAGTGGATTTGGGTCGATTGGCTGCAGGGAGTCTTATGGTTACAAGACAAGGTTGAACAAGTTTTTGAGCTACTCCCCAGAGGAGCGTAACTATAAGGTCATCTTAACTGAAGAGAATTTGAGCTCGACTTCGCTTTGGACGCCAGTTGGTATTTTTCCTCATCTTTCATCTCATTCGGAAGTTGCTGGAGGTATCGTATGTTATCTTTATTTCGTAGTTTTTGGTCGACTTGTATACTTACATGATTTCTGCAGGTTGCGTTATGTCTCAGCCATCCAAGGTAGCCCCTCTCTTTGGTAAGGTGGCGCAATGGTGAGCGCATAAGAAGAAGAGGACGGTTGGTTCTAGCTCAGCTGGATTAGCCGATAGGGTCGATGTTATCCCCCTCCTGCCCAGAAGGATGATTGGGGAGTGACCCAGTTGACCTAGTTGAGGAGTGCAACGAATATGCCGACCGATGGGCCTTTGCCTTCCCAGGTAGTGCTGCTGCGCACTTAGACTGATGGAACCCGTATGAGGGGCTCACGAAAAAGAGGGATCCATAGGTATACTAAATTACATGAATAATTAATTCTTAAATTATGTAAATTATACCTTCTCCTACACAAGTCCTCCGCTTGTGGAGAAGCGATTTGAATCACTAGCTATCGAACCGCAATCCACACCATTCGAATCTCTTTCTTGAATCTCCACCAAATCCAACCTTAGGAACTTCTATCCTATTCCCCGTCTACCTACTAGAATATCGTATGGGCAAAACTATCTAGTAATTTAGAGAAAAAGAAGATCGAAAATTAGAGCCTAGAATGCTCTTAATTTTTGAAAATAGAGAGTGAAATCCTCTCTATGGGCGCCGATTTCAAAACTCAGGAGAGAGAAAGTAGCTTCTTCTTATTCTCTATTTATAGAAATAGTGTGCTAGGATAGGGCTTCTAAGGAGAATGAATTAGATCTCAAATAATAGAACCATAATTCCCTCTTTATCTCTTGCAGTTACAACTATAATTCAAATTCAAATTTGAATTATATTCAAAATTAATATGGGCTTGGACAAATCCATAATTAGATTAAAGCACTATTTAGAGTTACGAAAAACTCGCAAGCGTTGATGAATCAAAGTAGCATATAATCAACCGCCTATACTAATGTCATCGTCACAGATTAAGAAATGAATTAATTTTCGAGACCTTGTTCTAAGTATCAACACGTTGGAACTTATCTCATTGTGAAACCTCTCAATATGTTACGCAAAGAATGTGTATCCTCTTATACATACCGATATCATTATGCGGGCTAAGGTCAGCTCTCTCATCAAAATGATATCGCAATCTTTACCGACTAGACTGTCCAAGTCTGTCTAGACTATGACTTTATATTACAAAGGAGCCGACTTTGTTACCTTTCATGATCATCGATACACCACACAGTCTACAATTGTAATAAATGGACTTGTTTGCAATTCAATATATAAAACAATAATAAATGACAGATTGATGATAAAAACATTTATTCTCATTCAAGTGCAATTGAAAACAAGTCTGATACAACGTCTAAGTATAAAGCATGCTTTGAGGTATAAAAACCCTAACATATACTTCGGCCCTATATTGAGCAAGGCTGAGAAGCTTATCTTTCCTGGAGATCGTGCCTACTTCGAGCATCAGGGCGATAGTGTTGTGGTGGAGAACTACTTCGCCATTGCCTTCAAGGTACGTCCGATTGACCTTTCTTTTATTCATCATTTCGCACTTCTCGTAGTTTATTAGATATTTTTTTTTTGTAGCTGACCTAGATGATTGGGTATCTGATGGATAAGATAAAGTCTTTGATGAACACGATCAAGACTTTGAAGGCCAAACGAGCTAGCTTCTAGGCCGAAGCGGAGGAGGCTAAGGCGTACAAGAAAGATGCCTCCAAGATGATCAAAGATTTGGAGGATGCGAATGACGCAAATGATAGGGCTGTTCGTGAAGACGAGGTCAAGTATCAGAAACTCGAGGCCAAGGTAAGCACGCTTGAGGCCAAGGTAAGAGAGCTCGACAACAGGGTCATCTCCGTTCAGCTCAATACTGAATTTCGCTGCAACAACCTATTTTCCCTCGAGTACCTCCGACATCATCATGAGGGTGGGATGGACGTTTTCCATTACGTGGATGGGTACGAGGAGTGTAAGAGGGACAAAGAGCTAGAGGATGTTGAGGCCGATGGTCTCGCCGGGGATATGGCCGAGCTGAATATAGTCGAGTTCACATTTGATGACTAGTTAGTCATATTAACCTTTCTTCCCAAGACAATTATTCGTATTTTATGTTGTAATATCAAGATGATAGTCTTATTATTCGGATCCGTTCAGGCGCCTCAGTTTCACTTATCTATCGGGTGCCCGAGTATTTTGTATGCTTATGTATGTTAACTCTTTTCGCTATCTATTTGTTCATGTTGTTATTCTCGCAGTAATCTTTGTTGAACGTTTCTATCTTTATTCGATTGGATCGTATGGTCTTATCAAGGATGCGCTAAGGGCCTTGGCCGGTTGGGTGGAACATGCCGGTAGGAGAGATTTAGTCGATTTGAGTAGGTATAGTTTTCCTTCTTTAATTGGGCGAAAAAGAGTTGATTGAGATGGTTAGAATTTCTTTTTCCGATTGGAAAGTGTGACTCGATGTCAGTTTCCGAGCTGCGCTTCGTGGAGCTGCCAACATACCCTTTGAGGGGATCAAGCCCAAATGTAATTCTAACAATGTCCTGCAAGGAAGTGTTAGAACTTTGTAGGAGGTCAAGTTGGTTCTTTTCGGCCATGCATCATAATGAATTAATTAGAAAGGTTTTACCACCATAGAATGATGTCTTTAGCACATATCTAGAATGCCGGTATTGATCTTTTTAGCAAGGTTGGTCGCATTGGCACGACCTTGTGCTGTGAAGAGATGTATATTCTTTCTCTGTACGACATGGTTAGTGGTATTGTTGTTGTAGGATTGCACGAGATGTATATTCTTTATATGTGGGGCCATCCGGCGCGGCCTTGATCCGATCATCGGCCTGAAGGGTGGAGTGGCTGTTAGGTATTTGACTCGGTCCTCTAACTGCTCGCCCGCACTCAGCGCACACGGGTTTTGACTTGGTCTTACCCGCACTCTGCGCCCACGCATTGTGCACCTGTCGCTCCGTGGCCCGCGCGGCGCGCTCCTGTTAGATTGTGGCATGCACAATACTTGGTGGCCCGCGCCATGCCCACGCTCCCGTGAGCTAATGTCGCAAACCGCGCGCGCTTGTCGCCTGCGTGGCAAGCTCGCGCATGTCTCGGCCATTGGCGCGCGCCACCCTCGCGCAGCACTCGGCAAGGTCTTGGCCACTGGCACGCGCCACTTGGTCTCGCTTGCACTCCGCTCGGCACCGGTCCTCGGCACCACGCCTCAGCTATGTCTCGGGCCACATCTTGCACATGTCTCGGCACACGTCTCGGCCATGCCTCGGCCATGTCACGCACCATCCTCCCGCACCGGGCTCACGCCACACTCGCGCGCCAGGCCCGACAGGACGCGACGCCCGTCTCTTGCTATATTTCGGCATCTCTCGAACACCTCTCGGCCAACTCGCGACCAAGTGATGCGTGTGCCTTCCAAACATCCCACGTATCATTCGTGTGCCACTCCTCTTGGCACAATGGGGCAACACTCACATTTATAGACATAGTGGGCTATGATAGGGCTTCTAAGGAGAATGAATTAGATCCCAAATAATAGAACCTTAAACCCCTCTTTATCTTTTGCAGTTACAACTATAATTCAAATTCAAATTTGAATTATATTCAAAATTAATATGGGCTTGGACAAATCCATAATTTGATTAAATTAATTTTCAAGTCTCCTTTTGGGCCCAATTAAATTTAATTAATTGGTTGGCCCACCTTTAGACTTAAATTAATTAATTTAAATGAATTGTCCTCCAATTAATTACTCCATGTAAATGCAATAAAGAACAGTTCTATTATAAATATTTATCAACTTCCCTGTAGGATAAATATTGAACTCATCTTGATTCATTCGAATTACGGACGTAACCCTTTTGTCATTAATTATTTCTCGCGTTTAAGATTTTCTAAATCCATTAATTAATTGAGTTTGCTGAAAACTCATAATTAATTAATATATTTATTCGTGAGTGATCCGGTTCAGACCTTTAATATTACATATGGAATAAATTCCCAACCGACCGGGTTTCTTATGAAATAAACCTTTCTGAACGCCTCACGTGGATTTATTTATCAACTCATGTCACCGAGACGCGATTCTGTACGACTGACAGTCGACAACTTTTGGCTAAGCCAATGACTACCGCCAATACATCACTATTTAGAGTTGCGAAAAACTCGCAATCGTTGATGAATGAAAGTAGCGTATAATCAACTGTCTATACTGATATCATCGTCACAGATTAAGAAATGAATTAATTTTCGAGACCTCATTCTAAGTATCAACACGTTAGAACTTATCTCACTGTGAAACCTCTCAATATGCATACGCAAAACATGTGTATCCGCTTATACATACCGATATCATTCTGCGGGCTAAGGTCAGCTCTCGCATCGAAATGATATCGCAGTCTTTACCGACTATATTATCCAAGTCTGTCTAGACTGTGACTTTATATAACAAAGGAGCCGACTATGTTACCTTCCGTGATCATCGATTCACCACACAGTCTATAATTGTAATAAATTGACTTGTTTGCAATTCAATATATAAAACAATAATAAATGACAAACCAATGACAGAAACATTTATTCTCATTAAAGTGCACTTGAAAACAAGTCCGATACATCATCTAAGCATAAAGTATGATTTGAGGTATACAAACCCTAACAATCTCCCACTTATAATTAAACATGCTTTAGAGTATACAATCTATGTCGCATGACATAACTCTCCCACTTATTCCTAAAGAAGGTCTATTATATGTCGTACTCCTAATTCCTCTAAATGTCTCTCAAACGTCTTCCCGTTCAGGCTTTTCGTGAAAGGGATCTGTCAGGTTGTCCTTCGACGCTATCTTCGTCACCACTATATCGCCCCTCCTTACAATATCACAAATGATGTGATATTTTCTCTCAATGTGTTTACTTGCCTTATGGGCCCGTGGTTCCCTTGAGTTTGCCACTGCACCAGAGTTATCACAATAGACCGTGATACTCACCGGCATACTCAGAATCACATCTAGGTCCGTCAAGAAGCTCCTGAGCCAAACTGCTTCCTTTGCAGCCACGAATGCGGCCACATATTCAACTTTCATGGTGGAGTTTGCTATGCATTTTTGCTTCACACTCCTCTATGTCACGGCTCCGCCTCCCAAAGTAAACACTTACCTGGAGGTAGATTTCCTTGAGTCCCAATCCGTCTGAAAGTCGAAATCGGTATAACCCAAATGGTATAATGAATCAGCTAGGAAAACTAAATAGTACTCCTTAGTTCGTTTTAGGTACTTGAGTATGTTCTTTACCGCTGTTCAATGTCCCTTCCCAGGGTTAGACTGATATCTTGCTACCATGCCTACGGGAAAATAGACGGCCTAGTACACATCATAGCATACATGAGACTACCGACCGCCGATCAAGAGAATGTCATCTACGTATAGCACCAAGAAAACAACTGATTTACCCTCACACTTCTTGTACACACAGCTTTCATCAGGGCACTGATCAAATCCATAAGATTTGATAACCTGATTGAAACAAAGGTTCCATGACTGTGAGGCTTGCTTAAGTCCATAAATGGACTTCTTAAGCTTCCACACCATGTGTTTTCCTTGAACTGCATAGCCCTCGGGTTGTTGCATATGGATGTTCTCTTCAAGAATTCCGTTTAGGAAAGCTGTCTTGACATCCATTTGCCATACTTCCCAATCCATATGTGCTGCTACTGACAAGAGTATACGAATAGACTTGAGCATGGCTACTAGTCAGAAGGTCTCATCGTAATTGATACATTCCTTTTGAGTATAGCCCTTAGCTACTAGTCTAGCCTTGAAGACTACGACTATACTGTCAGGTCCTCGTTTCTGCTTTAAGACCCATTTACTCCCTATGGCTTCGCAGCCATCAGGCAGATCAACTAGCTCGTATACTTCCTTGTCTACCATGGATTGCAGTTCGGTCTCCATCGCCTCTAGCCAAATGTGATAGTCCTTGTCTTGTACTGCCTCTTTGTAGTTCCAGGGATCCGATTCATCTAGGCTTGGGTTTGAGTCAGATGTCTCTTCCTCTCCAATGAATCGGTCAGGTTGACGAACAACCCTCCCACTACGACAAGGCTCCACTACTGGTGGTACAAGTGTTTGATTTGGTGTTGTTGCACGTTGTGTTTCATGTGAATTTGGATTAGCTAAAGTTCTCATTTCCTTGAGAACTATTTCACTCTTTGACTAGTGGTTGTTTACGTAGCCTTCTTCTAGAAATCGAGCATGAGTGCTAATCATGACCTTACAATCTCTAAGACTATTAAACTCCCACCACTTCATCTCTTTAGGGTAACCCACGAGTAGATACAAGTCAATACAAGGTGCCAATTTGTCGGTGTCCTTCTCTAGCACGTGTGTTGGACAACCCCACACATTGAGATGTCTTAGACTGGGCTGATGCCCGGTCCATAGCTCAATCAGTATCTTAGGGACCAACTTGGACGGTACCTAGTTCAATGTGTAAACTGTTGTCTCTAGAACATGTCCCCAAAACGAAATAGGCAACTCTGCATAACTCATCATAGATCTGACCATCTCCATAAGCGTTCTGTTCCATCTCTCTGCTACACCATTTTGTTGTAGTGTACCCGGTGCAGTTAACTGGGATTGAATCACTACTTCTGATAAATGGCTCAAAAATTTAACACTGAGGTATTCACCTCCGCGATCAGAACGCAGACAATTAATAGTCTTTCCATGACTATTCTCCACAAGTGCCCTGAATTCCTTAAATTTCTGAAAGGATTCTGACTTGTGGTGCATCAAATAGACATATTCGTATTTTGAGTAATCATTAGTAAAAGTGATGAAATACTGAATGCCACCTCTGTCCTGAGTCGACATTGGACCACAAACGTCAGAGTGAATGATATCTAACACATCTTGGTCTCTATTTCCTTTGACCCTGAATGGTCTCTTGGTCATTTTACCTTCCAAGCAGGATTCACAAGTAGAGTATGGCTCAACTTGGAATTTATCCAAAACACTACTAGAAATTTAAACATACATGACACATGATAGATGACATTTTTTTCACAAAATGTCATGTATGAGCGTATTTTTTTGCATAGATGACATTGTAAAAAAATAATGTGATCTATGAAGTGTGATTAAAAATATACATGACATTTTTTAAAATAATGTCATGCTATAATGTCATGTATCTATTACTTAGATGACAATATCATGAAAATGTGATCTATGGGTGTGTTTATAATTAATATACATGACACATTAATAAAAAAATGTCATCTATATTAGTGTTTATTATCACAAACCCTTATTTTCACACTTGTTGAATTTCCCTCCAGCTTTCTTCAATTTGCTTCTCCCTCCACAAATATATAATGATTCCACTTTTCTTATTTCCCTTCCATCTCTTCACTCGAGCTCTATCCCTACTCTCCAACAATACTTCACTATAAAGGGTGTGTACATTTATAACCCTTTCTTTCTGAATTTGATGAATCAATTCCTAATTAGGTCTTTTATTGTTGGAATTGGATTTGTAATCTTGATTTTGATCATGGAAACCCTTGATTTCTTGTTGCTTCTTTAAGTGTCTCCTTTCTTAAGCTGCTGGGTGGGTTTTCACATTTGTCGTTGATTGACCTAATCTGGATGTGTGAATTTAGGTGAGTTAATGTCTCTTATGGGCAGGTAGAACTCGTTAACGTTCTTGCTGTGAGCCCTAGCTGTTTTCGTTTTACTTTGTTTTCGTATATTGTCTTATTAAAATTCTAGTTACCCTCCGGTTTGATCTCGCTTGTGATAAATTATTGTAATGATAGCTGTATTCGTGCTTCTTATCGAGTCAATTTAGGATTGTGAATCAATTTTTGGGAAGGGTAACCTATAAAATGTTCTCTTTTTGTTGTTGTTGTTGTTGAGGTTGTGTTACTTACTAATTCGTTTAGATTGTTCATACTTATACTGATTGAGGTGGTTGACAAATTGCAATGCTTTCAGGCAATAATATGTCGACTCCAGCTCGAAAGAGATTGATGAGGGACTTCAAAAGTTTGCAGCATGATCCGCCTGCTGGAATCAGTGGGGCGCCACAAGACAACAATATTATGCTGTGGAATGCCGTTATATTCGGGTTAGTTCACAGTATAGTACGCACTAGTCAAGTAAGGAGTCTGATTGTATTAGTTGCGTTTAGTTTGTGTTTTGTTATGCTACTTTAATTCTTGTTTACAGTTCAGTACTATAAGTTTATGCAGGTGATTTTATTGTTAATTTATGATGGATGAGCTAATTTCTGGTTTCTTTTGTTGTGTGGATCGTAGTCCTGATGATACACCGTGGGATGGAGGTCAGTTAGTCGTATACTTAAACCTAACCTGTATTATGTTTCATTGCATGGTTTACTTGTATATTTCTGCCTTTTGTATGTGAATCCTTAATTTCCTTTCTATTGGTGATTGGATAATCTGATTTGCTATTGGATTCTGTCTAAACATTTTGCTGATTGAATATAATCAGATTGTTTGAGCTTTTTCTGTGATAACACTTGCTATTGAATCTATATCACTTGCTGATTGCTAAAACACTGAACGTTATTGCTGATTGGAAAAAAAAACTCTGAACGGTATTGCATTGTAAGCTCCTGTGAATCTATCCTGATTGCTTAAGCTCTGTTCTTACTGGATTTCCTGGGTTAACTTGCTGTGAATAGCTTAGAGTTCCAGCAACTTTCTATTAGCTTTGAGTTCCAGCATATTTCCAATCTGCATACACTGTTAGAAGCTGATTTTCTGGGCATTTGCTGTGATTTCTGAGCATTTGCATACACTGTTAGAAGCTATCCGGTTTGTTTCAGGAATTTGAGATTCAGAACTGCTTCATTTTACTTTCTATCACTTTCTCAATCTGATTTCCACTTATGGTACTTGGTGTGTTTGTATGTTATACCTCGAAACATTCCTGTGTATTTTCTTAATTAATTGTCGGACATTAAAAGTTGTTTTAGGAGAAATAAACATTCGTATGTATTTTTAATAATGATTGATTATTTTGCCGCCTCCTCAATTTGTAGGCACCAAAGGCGTCAGACAGAGCTCAAGTCTAGTCCAAAGAAGTTAAACTCCCGGATGCTGCACCAATCTCGCTCGACGATCATGATGTTCATATAGTTAGTTTTCATCTCCCTTTTATGATCCCTTGCTTTTGGAATTGGAGGAAATTGATGGGAAATGGTATTTGAAAAATTGTGACTAACTAGAGGTGCTATAGTTTAGCATAGCATAAAGTTGCTACTCTAACTGTTTGAATACACTGCGCAAGTTATACTCTTCTTTAATTGTTAAAACAAATTTTATTAATGCCACTCCTTATTTCCTTGTCTAACCTTCAAATAGAAAAAAAAGCTGCTTTTGGAGTTCTGCTAGTTTGGGTTTTGGGGATTCATCAGTTATAGGATAATGTCAACACTTCGCCTGCTGTATATAATGTAACTAATAGGTGTTTCAATGCTTTAATTTAGTTAGCAAATGTTCTTCGTGTGAATTTAGGATGAGCCTACTATGTTAACGTTAGTTTGCTTAAATTTACTCATCCGTGTCTTGAGAACAGTGTGGTACTAAGTAAAACAAAATAGCACTAATGGATGGATAATGTTCGTTTCTATTGACATGATAACGCTGAAAAAGTGGAAGGTGATTTTCACTAAATAAACTTCAAATAGCAACAATGCTTTAATTTAGTTAGCCTTATTGATACAAATGCTTACTATGCAGTGTAATTGTGTAGATACTTGATGTACACACCTCGTTTGCCTAGGTGGTGTTGTGCTCTAGCCGCATCCATCTTAATGTGTGAGGTATCTTGGAAGAAAAAGAAGATGAAGGTGAAGAACGAATACAATACTTTACACTTGATGTGTTAAGGCAAGTTTGAGAATATATTGTTTGCATGAATCTGTGTAATCATCAAAGAGTGTTTAGTCGTTAGTGGCATGGTAAAAGTTAACAAGTAGTAACCTTTAATAGCTGTAGCCATTTGCAATGTATCCTGTCCTGAACATGATTAGAAATTTAAATTTCTGAAAATTTCTTCCAACTTCTCTAAAATGACAGATTTTTACAATTGGAACCGTGTAAAGCTAAGATACTGCGATGGTGCCTCATTTGCTGGGGATGCTGTATTTGATAATGGACTAAGTTAAACGCACGCTTTATTTTCTTTGATGTCCCCACCAATAACATCTTCTTAATTAGTCATATTTCTACTTGCCAAGGTATTTCATTAGAATTCGATTAAGTTTATTTTAGTCTGAAAGTTTCACCATTTTGAATGAACCACAGACATCATTGCTTTATTTCAGAGGGCAAAGAATTTGGAAAGCAATCATTCTTGATCTTCTTCCGAAAGGCCTAGGCCAAGCAAAAAAGGTAATTCAACCCTGTACTAATTAAAAAAGTAACAGTAGTTTCAGTTTCATTCTGTTTTACATAAAGAGAATAAGGAAGGTCATATAATATGCAATCTAATCATGTTCTTGGAAATGTTTTCCTCCAGGCTTTGCTTTCTGGTTGCTCTGCTGGGGGTTTGGCCACCTTTTTGCATTGTGATAACTTCACTAGTTATTTGCCTAAAAATGCTAGTGTCAAATGTCTAAGCGATGCTGGGTTCTTTCTAGATGCGTAAGTTCTTACTGTGAACACTATATTTAGGAATTCATTTTCTGCATAGATCCTTTGTGATCTGATTCTAAGGGTGCTATGTTAACCATTGCAGAAGGGACATAGCTATGAACCACAGCATGAGATATTTCTACAAAAGTGTTGTTTCCCTGTAGGTGCCTACACTGCTTCTGCTATTAAATCATTTCAGATAAAAGAAATAGATCATACACTACCATCCTTAATAGAAACTTGATGTCCACTAATCCTCACTATTTATTCACATAACAGGGTGTGGAGAAGAACCTGCATCAAAATTGCACCAGTGCTTCTGGTTATCCTGAATTAGTGCGAACATCTAAATTACAACATAACATATCTAATGCAGGTTGTCTTTTTGGAGTTGTGCTCTAGCCGCGTCCATCTTCTTAGGCCTCATAACATCAAGCTTGGTGACAGACCTATTCAAGTAAGCTACATAACTGCACATCGAAATGTGGTACAATTTTTTTTACAAAGCTTAGTTTTTCTTCTGTGGTAGATTACAGTGCGGAGAACATGGACCAAGATGCCACTTTGGCACAAGACAAAATTTGTATTCGCTGTACTGTTTCAAGCAATGTTCTGGCGAAGTCCAGAAAATCTCGCGAAGTCAGTATACTTGCTTAACTTATAAGACTGAAAGCCATTATTCACATTACATCTGGGAAGGTCAGGTTCATCATTCATGAGTGTTAGTTAAAAAGTTAATTTTTCCTTTATGTAGCTGAAGGTAATAGATGCTGTTGACATGCAACCTCTAGTAATTCAGGAGATGAGAAAGAATTTCCCTACTGTTATGGAAACCCTTTGTCAATGAGCGTGACCTGTTAGTATTCTCCTTGTTTGAAGTAACTATATATATATATATCCTTATTATATATGTTGCATGCATGTTTGATGATTTAAGTTATGACTTATGTAGATACATGTCGGCCGGTCGTGAGCATAATTCAGTGGTAGCCGTTGTGGGAAAGGGACACATAGCAGGAATCAAGAAGAACTGGCAACAACCTGTGGAGCCGACATGTATCTACGACAATAGTTTTAAGAACCTACGACAACGGTTTTAAGAACCGTTGTTTATGAGCGAATTTTTTTATATACGACAACGGTTCCAGAAACCCTTGTCTTAGCCGTTGTTGTAAATATTTACGACAACGGTTATATTACCGTTGTCAATGAGCGAGAATATACGACAACACCACTTTCAACAAGGGTCGAGAACAAGCTACGACAAGGGTTTTTAACCCTTGTCTATTAGCGTTTTTGTAGTAGTGGTTTAAAGTTTAGTTCAGGATTTCGGGTTTACTTTATGATTTAGGATTTAGGGTTTAGGTTTTAAAATTTA
>JAPKLX010002726.1:0-12167 GCA_026898415.1 Leonotis leonurus | reverse complement strand
GCCCACGTGTACGCCACGTACACGTGGGCGGTCCATGGTACTTCTTCCAGCGGTTCGTATATAAACATGTTTTAAATGGTATTTGTTATGGTTTTACCGTTTGATTATTTGTTTTTAGGTAATTTTAAGATACATATGACATGTTTATTGTTTGTATGCTTGTACTAATTGCATGTTCACTTAATTTATCATGAAATTTATGTTTTTGAGCTTAAAAATACTTGGTTGAAACATATATGCGTGAACCTCTGGAAGAAATATGATGGACCGCCCACGTGTATAGCCGGGCGGTCCATCACACTTCTTCTAGCGGTTCATGTACTTTATTGTTTATATGATATCTGTGATTGCATATTTATAGTTAAAATGTGAAAAAATATGTTATGTAGTAATTATAGCTCATTACCGAATGGATTTATGCCTAATTTGTAATTTTAATTTGCAGTTGATGGATTGTCAAATTGTAAACGTCAAATTTGGAGGTTATTGGGTTGATTGTACTTATGTGAGTGGACGAGAGCAGATTGCACCGCTTCCGAGAAATGGAATTTCGTTATACAATCTTAGAATTTGTATCAACAACATGTTGATGTCGTCGGGGACAGAGTACGAAATGTTTTACTTGTCGGCTTCTCGAAGTGGGCGAATGATTAAATATCGTTTGACAAGTGATGCAGAATTGGTTGCTTTATGCATGAGCGTCGCAAGTCCCACGGTATATGTTAGTTACATAAACCAATCTTCGTTCGATATGGGTGGACCATCGCAAAGCTCAAACATGAATGATGAACTAGAAAATATTAGAAGGTTTGCAGCTTCCTCGGATTGGTTCGATGAATGTTACCCTGCAGACATGAACTTCGGTTCGACGAGCAGGACCAATGAAATTCCAGACTTGAATGAAGCATATGGATGTGGACAGGGAGAGGGTGAAGGTGAAGATCAATATCAGGGCGATTATCAGTATCAGGGTGATGATCAGTATCATGGCGATTATCAGTATCAGGGTGATGATCAGTATCAAGGTGATGATCAGTATCAGGGTCCGGGACAGGAAGAGGAACAGGAACAAGGACAGGGACAAGAAAATGCTGATTTTTATGTTGAGGAAGAGGATGACGACGATGATGATTATGTTCCATCATCTGAGAGCTCTGAATCTGAGGAAGAAGCTGAATTGACCTTCAACAGGTCTGTTTTTGCAGAATTTGCTGCATGGATCCACGAGGAAGGAGGTATGCGGCATTTACTAGAACTTATGTATCCTAGTGCGGGTGATAATGATGACATACGGGTCCCAGAAGCATACTTAACCAATTGGTTAATTCCAATGGTACCTCCTGATGCTACAACTTCAGATGTGTTTTGTGAAGAAAATCCGTTACTAGAAGAGTTGGCTGAAGGATCTATTTTTGATGATAAGGAGCAGCTTAGCCTTATTGGTGGTTTTTGGAATCTCGAACATAAAGCAGAATACCGAGTGACCAAATCAGACACAACTCGAATGTACTGGAGATGCAAGTTAAGCAGTGATTGCTCATTCAAGCTGCGAGCATCTTCTCCAGGAGGGCCGTGGATTGTAACGAAGTTTTGTGGCAAGCACACATGCGGAGATGGTATCACAAACATTGGACCGAAAAATGTCCACACAAAGGTGATCGGTGCGTATTTTGCAAAGAAAATGCGAAACACAAATGAAATCATAACTCCCAAAGTTATCCAGAACGAGTTGATGACTATGTTCGGTATGCAAGTGTCCTACGATATGGCGCTCAGAGGTAGAAACCATGCTGTGGAGATGATATATGGTAAATATCATGAATCATACCAACTGCTGCCCGGTTATTTGCATATGTTAAAGGTGACAAATCCTGGCACGATCACAGATATTGACATTGGTGCAGACAACATGTTTCGTCATGTATTTGTGGCTCTTGGTGCATGTAGATCAGCATTTGGCCTGTGCATGAGGCCGGTAATAGTAGTCGACGGCACTCACTTGAAGGGAAAGAATAATGGCATTTTGTTTGTTGCAGTCACAAAGGATGCAAATGAGCAGGTGTATCCGTTGGCGTATGGAATCGGCCCAATTGAGAATCATGAGTCTTGGGTATGGTTCATGACACGACTAAGAAGAGCATATGGGAGCACGGCTCAAACATTGATTGTATCTGATCAACATGTGTCAATTGAGCATGCAGTGAGTGTTGTATTTCCAGAAGCAACTCATGCCCTTTGTTACTACCATCTGAGTAACAATTTGAAGAGATTTGGTAAAACTACGCTGGGGTTGTTTCAGAAGGCTGCATACACATATAAGCAGGCGGAATATCAGAAAAGAATGAACATGATTCTAGTTGGCAAGGCGCAGGCCTATGAGCACTTGATGAACATTGGACCTGCTAAGTGGGCTCGGTCGATGTGTCCTGTTCGAAGGTATAGCTTCTTAACGTCGAATACAGCTGAGAGCTTTAATCGTACACTCTTATGGGCTCGTCGGCTACCTATTTGTGCATGTATGGAGGCGGTAAGACTGATTTGTGAAGATTGGTTTAGCAAACGACTTATAGCTGCCAACAGGGAAAGACATCCACTTCCAGAAGAGGTAAGACGTAAAATGATGGTCCAAATCGAGAGATCTCATACATACAGATCAGCTGCAGTAGGTGATGATCGATACCGAATTGAAACCAACAATCGATCATTTTTGGTAGACCTTGGAGCGTGGATATGTGAATGCATGGAATTTCAGTACGACGGGATCCCGTGTTCTCATGCTATCGCGGCAATTACGTACGTACTTCTGCATTATGCCTTTGAGAATGAATTTTGATTATGTCTTTGAGAATGTATTATAATATTATTGTATGTGCAGGAAATCTGGAAGAAGTGCAATTGATTTTGTTGCACACTACTACAAAACGGCATCGGTTGTAGATGCGTATAAAGGTGTTATTTCTCGAGTTCCTCCCAAACAAAATTGGAATTTGCCGGACAATATTTCAACCTTTGAGGTTTTGCCAAACAAAGTAATAAGAATGCCGGGTAGACCGAGGATGAGTAGACGTAGATCAGGGGGGGAAACGTCTGGGAGACGTAGGAGAGGAAGCCGACGATGTCCTCATTGCGATATGACAGGACATACGGGTCCCAATTGTCCTCAATTCGGTGATGATTTGTAATCAAATACTCATTTTATGTTTTGAAGACTTATTTGATATTTTGATGACTGTTTAGTTGTGTGATTTAATGATTAGTGTTATTTTTTTCAATTAATTAAAGTAATTTATGAGCGTAATAACCTTATATGGTTTATTACAATTAATCCAAGTAATTAATTCAAGTAATTTATGAGCGTAACTCAATTAATTAGTAAGTTTATAATAAATTGCAATTAGTAAGCTTATAATAAATTATAGATGTACATTTTACGACTAATAGAGACAGCCCGACTGGCACAACAAACACTTATAAGTACTCCCACCACCGATGGGCGCGGGTTCGAAACCCAGCTGCCCCATTTTTGCTTTTTTTTCCCTTTTTTCCTTTTTTTTCTCTTTTTCCCACGTTTGGCCAGCAGCCCTTTTTGTGCCAAAGTTTTTTACTTTATAATAAATATAGTATATATATATTATCGTTTTAATTATATGCTAATTATATTGTATATTTCACTATATGTTCACTAAATTATAATAAGAAATATAGTTAATATATATAATTCTAGCCCATATAAGAACATACTCATATTGTATATTTTCAAGAAATTTTCATTATATTTGAAGAAATATTCACTATATTTGCATATTTGTCTAATATTTGACAAACAATTACTATTATAATAGAATAGCAAAAAACGAAGTCATCGAGGTTATATTCAAACACAATAAGAGAAAATCCTCTGAGCTACTAAGGTACGATATAACTTTACATTTTTGTTGCCCCAAACTATTGAAGGACTCCCACTTATCATACGTTCGGCCGCCATGCATAGAAAAGGACCACAGCTGTGGCTATCAAGTTGCTTGAATTGATCTGTAGGAGCTGGAATCCTCCACTTGAATGACGAATCGACCTCCGTAATGCCTAACTGTTGATGTCTCCAATAAAAAGCATGCGACATAACTAATGGCAACAACACCGACATAGGGGCCAAGGAAGCGATTCTTTCGTTCTTTACAACATCACTCAATTTGTGCCAAAGTGAATCAAACAGATGGAAGTTGCGTTTCATCATATCAGCAACAATAAGCACAAAATGACCATGGATGACAATGGGAAAAATTACCTACATTAAAAACATGCTCATGAACTAACATATTAATAAAAAAACATGCTCATGAATTAACACATTAATAAAGAACACCTAATAACTTACAATAGTGGCTTTCCACCAAGGCATGGTGGTCGAACCTAATCCACGAGCGTGGATAACATCACATAATGAATCATGAGGCTTGTACTCCATCTTGAAATATGCCCGTCTCGTCTCCCATCCTTCCAAATTCACCGCATCCGCTTGTTGAAGCAGCTCATTATAATCCGATTCCAATCGGCACTTCAAAAACAATTTACAATTCAATTAGAACTTAAAAAACCTGTTAAATCATAAATAGAATTTACGAATCATGTAGGACTTACAAAAAAACTGCATCGGGTGAAAACAGTGCGTCCTCCTGTGTGCGAAGGGAGTACGCTGTCACTCTGTATAAGCCTAGCCTCGAGGGTCATCATATATAAATCTATAGTCTGTACAAAACAATGCAAAATTTAGCTAATGCACATAAATGCAAACACATATTGAACATTTATTTGCTAATAAAATAAATTACCTCAGTGTAAAAATCTTGTTTCATATTGAGTATTAACTTGAAGTCTACAACTGAGAGCTGAAATCCACTCTCACTGACTGTAACATAGTTGCCTGCGGCCTTCTTCATAAATTCTTTCCATTTTCTCAACGTTTCGTCCCCAACACTATCTGGCATCTCTTTCGGCACATATGCCGGTCGTGGAATGGTACGAAACTCACCACCAAACTCGGCAGAGGCAGTATCATCACATGATGTCGAGGGAATGGATGCCACATTGACTGGCTGAGCGTCAAATGGCCATGGGAACTGTGTCTGCACAATGAAATGCAACTTTAATTACTTTAAAGATAAAAATTAGTTATGTATAAATAATGATTGAAAATAATAAACTTACAGATCCAGTCTCCGCCGAAGAATCACGTGTGGTAACAAATGGCGTTGGCTCGCCTGCATATACTGGTCGGGGGCTCGTGGCCTGAAAATCAGAAGGCCGAGGTGACTGCATCGAAGGCCTAGCTGCCTGCATCGAAGGCCTAGCTGATTGCGGCACAGGAGGGGGCTGTCCATGTGAATGAATGATCGGATCAGGACGACTAGAAGTACCGCAACGAAAGGCTGCTAAAAGATCTCCCATCCATTTCTTGATCGTATTCTTGAGATCATCTTGTCTCTCCATGATCCTAGCCTCCAACTGATCCTGACGCTCCATCATCCGTGCCTCAAAAGCACTCATCTCACCCCGGATCTGGCCAAGTACACGCTCAGTCCTGCCACCGCTGCTGCTAGAAGAAGACTCTCGCATCGGAACTCTAGCACGCTTTCCTGTATCTCTCCGACGTCGCGGAGGCCTCTCTGAAGGCTCTGGATCAGCACCGTGCTCTAATGGCTCCGTCTCATCAACCGGCGGTGGCTGTACATTCCTCGTAGCTCGCCGACTGCTAACTGGCTCAACTACCTCTACTCTGTGCCTCGGTGCACGCTGCTCAGCTGTCATGCCGCCCTTAGTAATCGGATTTGATAGGGGCATGTACCTCACGGCCAGAGGATGGTCACACCAAATTGACTGGTGATATGCATGCCCCTGCTCCACTTCGTCAGCCACCAAATTTGAAATATTGTACGCCTGCAAAGTTAAGACAAACAAATTTATTAAAATCAAATAACAATCATAAAATTATATTTAAGGAGGATTAATGAAAGATCATAAAACTTACATCAGTGTCGAAACACTCGTACAGATCCTCCACTGATGTCACATCGAGATGCTTCCTAAAGTTCCATCTCACACATCGAGGATATGCTAAATCAATCTCTCTCTGCCTCCCAGCCATCGCCTCAAATCCCGGAATGATCTCCAGTCCCCACACCATCAATGCCCAAGCCGGACCATAGAAATGATATTTCACACTGTCTGGAATCTTCCTAATATAATTTCTAAGAATTTTATAAGAGTAGGCACCCCAAGGAAATCTATAAAAGGAGTCTAGGTCCTCTACCAAAGCCCAGAGCCATGGAAATACTGTCTTTTGAGAATCATGGCCAAATACAAATACGCATGCCATCAGGACGTGGGCAATGCGAAAGTGAATTTCTCCCTCTGGATCATCTATATTGTTTCGGGGATTTCTAAATCGCCCCAACAAATCGGCACCAGACATCTGCACCCCATTGCAGGCAACCCTAAATGTTGACAATGTACTAAGGTCGGGCGGGGAAGTACTGTCGAAGTTTGAATAACCAAAATTTAAGCCGGTAATCAAAGCATGATCCTCAATGCTATACTCGATATCCCCCCCGCATATATGAAACCAAATTCCACGCTGCGTGTGGACAGACCTACACACTATACTGTGCAGAGCCTGACTAGCAAGGACTCCCGGACCCCACCCAATGAAATGACCAAACGGCCCTTGTTGGAATCGTTGTAATAGAGGCATCCCACCCACATCCAACAATCTACTCCTAATTTCTTCTATAATCGTTATTTTATAATATGTATTCGGTTTTGATTTACGGTTGATGGAGTTTGGTCTACGATACCAAGGACGGGGAGAATCCTACAAAATTCAATCAATAATTATAAGTTAAATAATCAATAATTATAATATGCTTTTGGTTTAGATATTAAGTACAATTCAAATATTAACAATTGAAATTAAATTGATTATTGTTCGTTAATTAGAATTATTATTCCTAATTAATTAGGATTCTTCATTGTATTATAATTTAACTTAATTGTTAATTGTTAATATCTAAATTGATTATTGTTCATTAATTATAATTATTAATTGTATTATAATTGTACTCAATTGTTAATTATTAATTGTTTTTATCTAAATTGATTAATTTTAATTAATTAAAATTCATAATTGTTAATTCTATTACAATTTTAGTTGGTTGTCAATTGTTAATTTCTAAATTGATCATTCCTAATTAATTAGGATTGTTCATTGCATTATAATTTAACTTAATTGTTAATTGTTAATATCTAAATTGATTATTATTAATTAAATAGAATTGTTTATTTAATTAGTATTATAGTTAATTGATAATTGATTAACTAACTTATAATTAATTAATTTTAGTTAATTGATTAATTGTAATTAAAAATTTATATATTAAGTAGAATCATATATAAACAATTCAATTTAACAATTACATCAAATTCTAATACAATTAACAAGTCCAATACCCAATTCTAATCCAAATTTCTAAAACAATTAAAAAATTCTAATTATTAATCAATAATCAATTTAGATAGTAACAATTCTAATTAACAATGTACATATTAAGTATAATTCATATATAAACAATTCCAATGAAAATTCTAATACAATTAACAATTCGATTTAATTAACAATAATCAATTTATACATTAAGTAGAATCATATATAAACAATTCAAATTAACAATTAAATCAATTCCTAATACAATTAACAAGTCCAATACACAATTCTAATACAAATTTCTAATACAATTAAAAAAAACTAGTTATTAACCAATAATCAATTTACATATTAACAATTCTAATTAACAATGTAGATATTAAGTATAATTCATATATAAACGGTCCAACACTAATTCATATATAAACGGTCCAACACTAATTCATATATTAATTGATACATATTTAACCAATAATTCATACATAAATCAATTTACATATTAACAATTAATTCTAATTAAAATTCTAATACACTTAACAATTCTAATTAACGAACAATTCGAATAAATTAACAATAATCAATTTACACTTGCATTATCATATCTTCAATAACAGAAAACATGTCAAAAAAATACATACATGCATCGCAACCACGAACCGCCGGTATACCTATGATGAACCGTTCGGCCATGTTCCAGTGGGCCCCAGCGGTTCATCATAGGTATACCGGCGGTTCATCCATTTTTAGGTTTAGGAGAGCAATATATACCTGTATATGGGTTGGAATTTCGTCATCCGTGTCTCCCATGGCTTCTGGTTAACTCAGACGAGCAGCGACGCCAATGAAGCTTCCCAGTTGCACCAGCGGTCCAACACTACTTCACGGCGAAGCACTACGGCAAGAGGGCGGCAGCGACGGGGCAAATATGTGGGGGGCGGTCCAAAAGAGATAGAGCTTGGAGGAGAAGTATGGAGGGAGAATGAAGAGATGGGGCGGTTTGTGTGTGGGTGGAGGAAGAGGGAGGGTAATTTTTTTTAAAAATTCACATATAGGGTAAAAAAAATGGAACGGTCCATACCCAATCTCCACATAATTTTTGTTTTTATTGTAAGAATAAATTTTGCTAACAAACTACACCTTTTTGACTAACTTTTAACCTTTTTGACTAACTTTTGTATACTTTTAATATATATTCCTAGTTTCAAGGCAAAAGGGGTATTTTCATCATGTGTGTTGAGGAGAAGGGTATTTTCTACATATAATTTGTGAAAGTGGGTATATTTATTTTTCTCCCTTTGTTCATTATGTCTCTGGTTTCTCAAGATTATTACAACTTTCTCTCGATGCCATGTGAGTGTTGCTGGCTGGTTTGATTGTTTAAGCACAACTTAAGTGGTAAAATAAACCATCATAATTATTGGGATGACCAAAAGAAAATAGAAAAATTGAACCCCACCAATAAGTAGTACTCCCTCCGTCCCGGTAAGCATGACGCCTTTTTTTTGGGCACGGTTATTAAGAAAGTGGTGTTTAACTTATTTAAGTGTTGTAAGGGGATATGTTTAAGTTGTAAAATGATGTGTAATTAATAAATTGACAGTATTTTGTCATTTTCGTTTTTAATATTGCTGATTATTTTAAATAAATTTTTTAAGTATTTAAATTTTGTTATTTACTTTTAATTTCACTATTATTTGAACTTATAAATCTTAAACCTTAATTAACTGAACATTTACGTAACACAACCAATTCATTTTTAAAGCAATCAGTAAACCAAAATTAATCTAATCATTTACTTTTAATTTCATTATTTGAAATTCTTAAACTGAAACTAATTGAAATTTAAACTGAATAAACAAGAAAACTGAAACTAATTGAAATTTAAATTTAAACTAATTGAAATTTAAACTGGTGCAAGTTTTTTTTGGAACTAAACATTCCAAATTTTCATTTCCCTCCAATAAATCTGAGATGGTTTTCTAAACTTCACATATAAATAAACATTCATTACATAGTCAAAATACAGATTCACTTCTAAAATTCCAAAAATACAGCCTCACTTCTAAAATTCCAAAAACATGAGATGGCCTGATTTTAGCATGTGGGAGAAAATGCAGCTGGTGAATTTTCTCCTTAAAGACAGCATCAACGGCAGGCTGCAGAAGGGGCAACTTCAGGCGGCTGTGGTGAAATTCTCGAGCAGCCGACGAACCATCCAACGAATCTGGTCAGATGCAAGAAAACGACAAGAAAGAGGTGAAGTCATGGTGCTACAAACTGGTAAATCAAACACAAGGCAAGGTCGTAGAGTGCAGATTAATTTAGATTTGATTTCAAGTTTAGAGCTTCACAAAAGAGGAACCATAAGGAATTTGGCTCTTGGCATTAGTTGCTCAAAAACTACAGTGGGAAGATGGGTTAGAAGTGGTCTGATCAGAGCACACACAAGTGCTATAAGGCCTGATCTTACAGCTCCAAATAAATTGCTTAGACTTAGGTTTTCCCTAGAAGCATTAGAACTAGATAGAATTCTTAGGGTCCATTTGGTAAGCATGATATAGTGAGATGTACTAACTTAATCTCACTATATCATGCATTTGGTAGGAAATTGATTTTTGGGACAGCCCGAGATTATAATCTCGGCCCGCCACTGTAGATAAGGATATGGAGGGATTATAATCCCTCCAAGCACTAGGTATTATTTCAATCACACTTCTACAGTGAAAAGTGCATTAACATGAAAATACTATACTACCCTTTACCTCTCTCCTTCCAAAATCGGGCAACACACATCACTGATTCACTTCTCCATCTAATTTAACGAAATCACGCGTTCATCTTCTTCGGTGGAAAATCTGGCGACGCAAATTCGGTCCTCCCACTTAAATTTCTTGGTGAATTTGTCCTCCAAAACCAAGGTGAGTGTTAATTCGGTCCTTACTTGTGTTTTTTCTTTTGCATTTGATTGAAACATCTCTCACAATTTCTTCATTTTATTTTCTGGAATCAAACATTTGGTTGAAGACCCATTCCTCCAAACTCAGCTTAAATTTCGGGTAGTAAGCAAAGTAACTGGGGTTTACCAAAATCAAGAGGTAATTTTCTATTACAAGCAAGAATTTGTCAAGCTCTTGTGAATTCCTCTTTCAATTTGTAGGGTTTACTGTACATGCAGTCAAATCTTTTTTCATGTTTTATGTTTGAATGTAATGTGTGTATTATGGACGAAATTTGGTCAATTACATGCAATTAGATGTGTTTGTGTTATGTTGTTGATTCGAATTCTGTTGTTCATTCGAATTATTGTGCAGACGTTGAACAGTTATATGTTTCAATGCCTCATATATCATATTAAAGTTGGCCAATTAGATGCAAGTAATGTTGTTGATTCGAATTATTGTGCAGACGTGTGTGTATTGTAGAGATGAGTGACTGCATCTGATTTCAATTCTTGGTCGTTCGATGTTTTTCGAAGTAACATTCATGCAATGGTATTTTTTAGTGATGGGTGACTTATACATCAGAAATTTGTAGCTTTTTTTTACAAATTAATAGGCAAGCAATAGTAAATTATAGAGAAGGGTGACTGTTGCTAGAGTATATTTACTACCAAAATGAATTGAGACGATATTTAAAATCATAAAGTGGTGGAATGTACGAACATCCAATTGTTTGAGCATTATCATTGACTGTGGGTTCCAATTTACACATTTTGAGTGTATGTATTTGTTTTTGATTACTAGACTCAATATTATTTCCAAAGAACTAATTTCATTTCATATGATTTTTGATTTTAAACTATGTGTGTTTTGTAATTTATCCATGTCTTAACATCTTTGTTATCTATTTTATTATGCAGCATACGTTGGAGCACACCATTTTGTTATTGTTTTATCGGGATTTAATTTACTTACATCAGCAGCGGATGGTAGGGTACTACGCGATGAAGTTAACAGAGATACAGGCTTGAAGGTCCCACATGGTAAAATTAACTCAATACCTATCATGTTTAACTTTCATATAATATACAATTAGATTCTTATGAAATAAAGTTAATTCGGTTTAAGATGCTACTATCTGTGTGATAATGGGTATGCAAACTCCGAAGGTTTTCTAACACCTTACAAAGGTGTTAGATACCATTTGAAAGAGTGGGGGCCGGCCAATGCACGCCCAAGAAATCCACAAGAATTGTTCAACCTTAGACATAGTACAACAAGAAACGTAATTGAGCGTGCATTCAGAGTGTTGAAGAAGCGTTGGGGAATCTTAAGATCAACTTCTTTCTACCCGATTAGAGTTCAAATGAAGTTAATAATGACTTGTTTTCTACTTCATAACTTCATTAGATCTCAAATGGATGTTGATCCCATTGAGCTAGAGGTCAATGAGAATGATATAGAAGATAACAACAACCCTGAGAATGTTGAGGACTTTATTGATCAAATTGAAGCGACTCCAGCGTGGACTAATGCACGAGACATTCTTGCTCGAGAAATGTGGGATGAATATAATGCATTATAAATGCAGCTTACTGTTGTATTCCTTTGTGAACAAACTATTTAACTTTGAGACGTTATTTAATGATTTTTGTTTCAAATTGTATTGTAAGTTTGGATATGAACATTTGTATTGATGATTGTATTTGTAACAAACAATATTGTCCTTATGTTTACTCATATCCTTGCGC
>JAPKLX010001108.1:0-26975 GCA_026898415.1 Leonotis leonurus | reverse complement strand
GGAAATGACTTAACATGTAAAGGAATCATTCCTATAGAAGTCATTTCTGTAATAGTATAGGATGAAGATAACCTTCTGTCTCGAAGGAGAAATCGATATAATGTCAACCAGATCACTGACCAGATCGATGTACACAGCTGAAGACCAGATCGATAGAATCATCAAACCATCAGATGACATCATTCTACACATCATACCCTCTTGCCATGTCAAGATTGAAGCCCATCCAACAGGGATTGGGAAAAGAATCTTCGATTGACACAAAGAAGGAAAGAAGCCGTTAGCAATCTGCTTTCCATACTTTGAAGATTGAGTCAACGTTCTCTATATGGCAAAAACAGATATGATGGATATCACTGATTGGCAATCTATAATCAATCTCACGCCAATCATCAACGGCTAGAATTTTCAATTCAATGCCTATATACATTCGAAGTTCAAAATCTGGAAACATATGAGACACACGTGCGCTACATTGAAAAACACATTCTCAAGCTATCTACCTCAATCCAGACCAAGAGCTTCAAAAGACTTGTGATTCTCCATCACACCAACCAACCTCGATTCAAGTCTGTCTAATCGAGAGAAAGGAGATCACCCTGCTAGCTAGTAGCTTTCTAGTGGTAACGTAGAGGTAATCTGTTGTAAAGGGACACGACCCTTATTTCGTGCATAAGTATCTCTCTAGCTTTGATTGATACTAGTGACTCATTCTCCATGAGTATAAAGAAGCAGAGTATCCTAGTAGTGGATAATCTGGTCTAGTTTTGACCAGATCGTGGACGTAGGGATTCCCCGAACCACGTTAAACAACTGTGTTCTTTATATTTCTGCATATTTACTTTCAGTTGTTCATTATTCTAACCATCTGCACTATCATACAATCTGCATCTCAATCAATCTGCTTAACGACCTGATTAATCCTTAAGGTTTTCTAAACAAGAGCACTCATTAAATCCACCATATTTCCGCACACACAATACTTAGAAAATAATAAGATCACTCTTATTATTGTCTAAGTGTTTACACTAGAGAGCCATCTGCTTGGACTGATCTGACATTGATCTGGTGATCAATCTGGTTAGTCATCTGTCGAGCAATTTCTTATTTTAAGGATAGCTTGAACTCTCTAATAATTCAACAAGTAAACTGAAAAGTTTGTATTTGGTGTATTCCCCCCCCCCCTCTATACACCAAACCTTGCTCTTTTGGGACCAACAAGTGGTATCAAAGCGTTGGTTCAAACGACCATTGTCTTTGTTTCACAGGGATAAAACCTGCGTGGTCAACTTGAATAGATCTAGGAAAACCCTATTTTCATTCACGTGCATACTATCTACTATGGAATCATCTGTTGTTAGGGCTTGTGAAGAATTCTCCATCCAAGGATATAGAGAATGGAGCTTCAGAATCAAAATGGTACTCAAAGCCCATCACTATCTGATGTGGAAAGTTATTAAAGAAGGCCCACTACAGATTACTGAAGAAGTGACTGTAACAAACTCAACTGGTGTAACTACACAGACTATTCATAAAGACCCAAGGAATTATACAGCAGAAGAACGCCGCGAAGCCAATCTGGATGACTTTGCTAAAGGAATCATTTCTAGCACAGTCAAAGGGGTACATCTGGCCAAAATCCAAGATCTAGATACTGCCAAAGAGATGTGGGAAGCCCTAAGAGACTTGTGTCTAGGATCTGAAGTCATGATTGAGAACAAGCTGTCTCATGCCTGCAACAAATATGATGAATTCAAAATGAAACCAGGCGAGACCATTGAGCAGATGAAGATGAGATTCACTAGAATTCTCCTTGAAATATCAGCGTTCAACAAGAACAAATATACTCAAAGAGAGAAGAATATGAAAGTACTAAGAGCACTTCCACCTAGTTGGGAGATATATGCTGTTATGCAACCTCTACGTGCAAATTTCAATGAACTATCTACTGAAGCGTTGTTTGATCACCTTGAAGGCCATGAATGCGATATACAAAGAATTCGTGGACCAGATCATCTGTCCAAAAAGGCAGAAAGCAACTCAAAGAAGGATAAAGAAGTAGCCTTCAAAGCGAAGAGCAAACCAGATGAACCTTCTGAACCTTCTCTACCAGATGAAGAGAAAGGCTATGACAAACTCTTAAAAGAGTTTGCAATGATTGCCAAACGCATGGACAAGATGGAGGTCAGATCGAAGAAATATAGATGTTTCTACAAAGATAACAAGAAAAATTTCTACAAGAAACGTGACAATGATCGATCTGATACCAAGGATGAATCAAAACAGCAGACAGGTAAAATCTCAAAATCATCTAACGCAGCAGATTATACCTGCTTTGGTTGTGGCAGAACAGGTCACTTTAAAACAGATTGTCCTGATCTGTCCAAAAGCCAAAGAGAAGAACTAAGAGCAAAAAGAGATCGTAAACTCAAATATGAGCGCAAGGCCATGATAGCTGAACAAGATTCAAGCAGCTCGAGTCATTTTTTAGACAGCTCATCAGAGAATCATGAAGCCTTCTTTGCTAATGACGAAAAAAGTTGGGATGAATGTTATGGGGGACTAGATAACGGTCTGGATGAAGTCGAGGTAAATTCTTGCAGCTCTATCTCTTCAAATGATAATGATCTGGAACAGGAAATAGAAGATCAAGCTGAATACTCATGGGATGTGGTCAATGAAATGTTCAAAAGCTATTCGAGCATCAAAAGATTATTTAGAGAAGTAGTAGAAGAAAATGATAGACTGAAGAAATCAGAAGAGATACTGAGCACAGCCAACACTTAATTCGTTGCCCAGATAGCTGATCTGGAAGAACAGATCAAGGGAAAGAATAGTGAGATCCACTCTTTAAATTCAAAAGTTAAAGATCTCATCAATAGGAACAATGTTTCTGAAGAGAAGATAAAGAAAGGCAAAGAAATGATCTACAAAAGTGATGAACGTGCCAAGCTGCTCATCAACCTGCAGCAAAAAGGCACATCTGGTCTAGGTTATCCAGGTCACTTAGAAAAATCTTCTGGAACCATAAACTTCATACCAGAGAGGAAGCAAATACCAGATCAAGTAATAGATCTAAGGAACAGGAAAGATCAACCCCAGAAAATGATGGTGAAACAGACTCGGTATAGACAATACCATCAAACAAAGGGTCAACCAGGTCAATACACAGAAACAGATAATGTTCATAAAAAGAATGTCAACAGGACATTACCCATTAAGAAGGAATTGAAAAAAGATGGAATAGAGAGATATCATTCATCTGTATTCCATTCCCTGTCTAAAGTTGATAATGTTGGGAACATCATCACCTGTTATATATCTGTTCCTAACCCAAAAATGTTCTGGATTCGAAAGGGAACATTTGCTAATAACCAAGCACCCAAATGTTGAAGGGTAGCTAAGTTTAATTAATTGCAGGACCAGAAAACTACAAGGGAACAAAATAGCAAGATGAACAATCAGGATAATAGATAGTGGATGTTCGAAGCACATAACATGTGACAAGAATCTACTATCAGATTACATTGAAAAATCAGGACCTCGGGTCACCTTTGGTTGTAATTCAAAAGGATACACTAGAGGATATGGAAACATCAAAGTTGGCAAGACCACTGTCACAAATGTATCATATGTTGAGGGTCTTAGCCACAATCTATTTTCAGTAAGTCAATTCTGTGTTAACGGTAACCAGATCATTTTTGATACTAATAACTGTTTTCTGAAGAATAAGGAAGGAGATTAGATACTCCTTACCGGAAGATTGCAGGATAGGCTATATATTGTCTAGTGGACAAACCAGATCGAGACCTGCTTAGTCACTAAGACTGTATCAGAAACCAGCTGGTTATGGCATAAGAGATTAAGTCTCCTACACTTCAAGTCAATCAACAAGATTGCCAAATAAAAACTAGTGGAAGGATTACCAGATCAAGTATATGATAAAGATCATATATGTGATGCTTGTCAAGGTTCACTTGGATCATCTTTCTGTTAAAGAAGAAAGAGACACTAGTCAAACTACCTGACTTTCTACACAAGATCACCAAACAAAAGGAGGTGAGTGTAGTCACTATCAGAACAGATCGAGGAACAGAATTTCTCAACCAAAAGATTGAAGCATACTGCAACAAGATGGGAATCACTCATCAAACCTCAGCTGCTAGAACACCTCAACAAAATGGAGTTGTTGACAGGCAAAACAGATCACTTAAAGAAGCAACTCGTACTATGCTAAATGCTACCAATCTACCTAAGAAGTTCTGGGCAGAAGCTATCTACACAGCATGCTATACTCAGAACAGATTATCAATAACACTCAGACATGGAAGGACTACGTATGAGATCTGGAACAACAGAAAGCCTAAGATCTCTTACTTTCGCACTTTTGGTTGTTTGTGTTACATTCACAACAATGAGAAATCTCAATTGAGGACTTTTGATAGCAAAACTGACCCTGGAATATTCTAAGGATATTTTGATGTTAGTAAAGCATATCGAGTCTACAATAAGAACTCTCATATTGTGGAGGTAACACCTCATGTTGTTTTTGATGAGTCTATTGTTGAGTACAGATCACTAGATAATAAACAGACAGAGAACCAGATAACTACGAGAAAGATGAAAGAATTACTACTTGAAGATATTCTTATCTGGAATTCAAAAAGTGATGAGGAAGATATCAATACTCCACCAATTGCTGAAGAAATCATACAGCAAGGGGTAACAACTCAATATGATCTGGATGAAAACAGACCAACAAGCAATGAAACATTCATTGCAGAAAATAGTAAATCTAAAAATCCAAATCTAGGAGAAATTCCAGATGAGAATCCATTCCTACCATATTCTACATCACACCCTGAATTTGAGTAACCAATAGATCAACCTGATCCTGAGATATCTGATGAAGAGATGACCAGGAGAAGGAGATGGATACAAGATCATCCATCAGAACAGATTGTTGGGAACCCATCAGATCGTGTGAAAACCAGAAGAATGCATGGAGAAAGTGAATTGTTAAGCTGCTATCTCTCTCGTATTGAAACATCTGATGCTCATGAAGCACTACAAGATGCAGATTGGATAACAGCAATGCAAGAAGAACTCAATGAGTTCAAAAGGAATGAGGTCTGGTGTACAATGGGTGTTCAAAAATAAAGGGGATGAGAATGGTGAAGTAGTCAGAAATAAAGCCAGATTAGTAGCTAAAGGCTATAATCAACAAGAAGGCATTGATTTTGATGACAGATTTGCACCCGTAGCCAGACTAGAAGCAATAAGGCTATTCTTAGCATATGCTGCACACAAAAAGTTCAAGGTATACCAGATGGATGTCAAAAGTGCTTTCCTCAATGGTATCCTTGACGAAGAAGTCTATGTGGAACAGCCACCTGGATTTGAAGAAGCAGATCCAAATCAGAAAGTATACAGACTGACAATAGCAGACTATGGTCTTAAACAAGCCCCTAGAGCTTGGTATGAGAAATTATCAACATTTCTACTAGATTCTGGATTCAGAAGAGGATCAGTTGACAAGACTTTATTCATCATCAAAGTCAAAGAAAATATCTTCTTAGTACAGATCTATGTAGATGATATCATATTTGTATCTCAATCCACCTATTTATGTGACAAATTTGCTGAACTTATGAAAAATAAGTACCAAATGTCCATGATAGGCGAAATGAGTTTCTTTCTAGGTTTGCAGGTCAAGCAGCTACCAGATGGTATCTTCATAAATCAAGCAAAATACATTCAAGATCTGCTGACTAAATTTGGGATCAAAGACAGTAAACCAGTGAAAATCCCAATGCAGACCAATGGGAAAATTGATCCTAATCCAGAGGGAAAACCAGCTTACATCACTCAATACAGAGGGATCATCGGATCATTACTCTATCTAACTGCTAGTCGACCTGACATCACATTTGCAGTAGGTGTATGTGCAAGATATCAAGCAAACCCCAAAGAGTCTCACATGGAAGCAGCTAAGAAGATATTAAGATATCTTAAGGGAACAACCCATATAGGTTTATGGTATCCATGTGAAGACAACTTTGAGCTAACTGGATACACAGATTCAGATTATGCTGGATGTAAGTTGGACAGAAAGTCAACATCTGGTACATGTCAGTTTTTAGGAAATAAACTGATCTCTTGGTTCTCAAAGAAGCAGACATCTGTTGCCACATCAACCACAGAAGCTGAATATATGGCGGCAGGGAGCTGTTGTGCTCAGATACTTTGGTTAAGACAACAGCTCAAAGACTATGAGATCGATATCAAAGAGATACCTATTTTCTGTGACAGCTCAAGTGCTATAGCAATCACACAGAATCCTGTTTTGCATACCAGATGCAAACGTGTGGATGTGAGACATCATTTTATAAGGGATCATGTTGAAAGAAAACATGTACAGATCGAGAAGATACACACTGAGATACAGAGAGCAGATATTCTCACCAAAGCATTACCAGAAGAAAGATTTAAGATACTTTGTGGGAAATTAGGATTATTAAATCTGGAGGAAAGGACTAAATAGTCTTAGAACAGATCATGTAAAATTCCAAACTTGGAATTGACACAAGATCATCATGTTCCAACAGGGAATTAGAACCAGATTGACATAGTCCATATTGATAAAGACAAGATCATGTAAAATTCCAACTGGGAATTGACACCAGATCACTAAGTACATGTTAATAGTCAAACAGATCAATCAAATTCCAACTAGGAATCAGTAAAAGTTCATCACACTAGATTGATATCCAAATTGGAAAGTGGCATGAACAGATCGATAATGTTGACAACAGTTCGTTAATAAGGAGATCGATCTGGACCAGATGACTAGCAGCCACGTGGATATTAATTTATTTTTTTATTAATTATCCCATTACTTGGTTAAGGAGGAAAGTCAACAATTTACGGCGACTATATCAACTTAATCATAGCATATATCTAATTTCGGACACAATATATCTAATCTTTTATGTTTGTGATGATTGATACTATGTTTAGGAACAGTGATCAAGGAGATATTTACCAAATCAAGAAAAAGGAAGCACTTTTGACAGTGTAAACAAACACGCGCCACACTACATCCCTAGGATCCAAAGCGCGTGTATCATACGCATAATAGAGGCGGTAATAGACTGCAAGTCTATACCTTGGAAAGGCGGGAAAAGCTGAAAAAGGGAAGGATATTAATTTATATTATTACCTTACTTATCTCTTTTTCTTTTATATATATTTGATAAGGCGGTTCGACTATCACCCACACTTCAAATCTTCGACACTTAGCAAGTTTTTCTCCCTACCAAACTCTCTCAATCTTCAAAAACCACTCTGTTTTTACCAATATGGCACCCAAATCTTCACTATTTCTTGAGCAAGTGAATTTCTTGAAACCATATATTCATCAAGATCTCTTCGCAGTACTTGATACCTTCGATTTTGAGTTTCTGACCATAAGTTCCTTTTCACCTTCGCGACTATCGGTCTATCAGACGGCTAAGGTCCCTTAAGGTTTTGAGTTTCTGACCATAAGATCTGTTACTCTGCCGGATTGAATTTTAGATTTGGATTCCGATTATGATCGACATGTCATGATTTATTGCATTATTTTATATTTTTCTAAAGGAAAAATACACGGTCTATCATTTTTCAATAAAATTTCTAGTGCATGTAGAGAAAAAAATATAGAATTTTATGATAGAGATTTCATTAATTTTCATCGGTCTAATTTTCATAGATCTTAAAAAGACTACGAAGCTTCTCGAGTAAGCTTTGAGATAAAGTTGCATATTTCAAAAATGTTTTTACATATTCCTATAGAGAATAATGCCCTGAGTATTTTTGCCTTCTGGGCCAAGTTGATTTGAAAACCCGGGTATTGTCAAAATGACCTTAGAAGACTTAGAAAGCCATCGGTTGCTCGTTTTCACTTTATTCGCGTTACGTTTTGGAATTTGAGGCCAAAAGTTGTTCCGTATAATTGTCAGGTGCTTACGATTGCCAACGAGATGTTTGACTGATTTACGGTTATCACACGGTATTGGTATTCGCTGACAGGTGGGTTTGTATATATGTTTTCAAGATGTATTTTTGAGTTATTAAGCTCTGATATTTATGAAAATCAAAAAGGATGTCCATGTTAAAATGTTTTGCTCCTTATTGGATAAGTGATCCCTCAAGCATGACGGTAGGATCATGTGCTATGTTAGCGCACTGGCACATGGTTAGTGTACACATGGGTTTATGTGGGCTGTCCCCATATATTCTCGAGTGAAGTCAGTTTGGGTAAAAGTTCCCTACTGATGAAGGACATAAATGATGGACCTCTATGGGCTGTCCCCATATGTTCATAGAAGGGTATCTAATGCCAATATTGAGCCAAAGAAAATGAGATCTCAACGGTTTTGGTATGCATAGAATGACATTTCTGTTTTAAAACTTTTATGTGATACTGTGCAAGTATGGATATTCCTTTTAAGAAAATGATTTCGCAAAAAGGTTTTTAAATGGCATAACCCATGGGATACATTAGTACTCAGCCCTGCAAAAAATTTTTCAAATTGTTTTGCAGATTGAGCGGCTGGTGGTGTCGTGCAAGGCTAAGGCAAGGGTTGTTGCAAACTGTCATGTTATGTATTCCGCTGCCAAGCTCATGTTCTTTTCCAGTCTCTAATTCTTCATGCTATTGGCTTCATGACAATAAATGATTCATTGTTCTTTCACGAGAATTACTAATGTCTATTACATGCTTTCATGTTCATAGAAGAGCTTAGAAGTAGTCGGCCCCTCTTGGACGCTCAACTCCTCGGCCCCTTGTGTAGTGTTCGAGCGAATGCCGACCACACTTGGTGAGCTGGGTAAGTGACTCCTTTTGGCGAGCTAGGCTCACTAACCTCCGCCTTTGATCGACGGTTCTTATTGGACGATTCGGCCTCTCGAGGATTCTGGATTACCGTTCCTACGAGACGAGCTGTATTATCTCCAATCCCGTCTTTCATATTGGATGATTCGGCCGCTTGGGATTCCGGATTACCGTTCCCACGTACCGAGCTATATTATCTCCAATTCATTTCATCTTGGACGATTCGGCCGCTTGGGATTCTGGATACCGCTCCCATGTAACGAGCTATAATCTCCAACCCTGTCTTGCATTGCATCTCTTTGCATCCAATTGTTCATTGATCATGACATCATTGTTGACGATATCTACTGGTGGATTTATTTGTCTCTTCCCTCATTCAGATTAGTCCTAGTTATAAACGAGTTACTGTCCATTTTTCAAGGATAATTCTTCTATCATGATTACACGTTCCATGTCCCCCTTTCTTTCCCGCTTCTTTTCTTTCCCCCCGGTCACGCTCTGGCGCGTGCGCCTCCCTCAGGATCGAGGCGTGACAAAGTGGTAATAGAGCAGTTCTTTTCTCTGGACCGTGCCCATTTTATTGAATTGAGTGTTTAGAACTTGTTCTTCTAAACTCCAATAGGTACAACAACCCTTAGCTCGTAGTCACACCGCCTCAACGAAAATGAAAGGTACTTTATTTTTTTTTCAAAAATGTTTTTTAAAATGTGCAGGAATTTTGGTTTCATGAAAATGTTTTGAAATGTGTATATCACATGCATATGGGATTTTGAAAATATTATTTTGATCATTTGAAAGAAAATGTGAATGGGTTTTTATGGAAATTCAATGTCTTGTCATATTGGGAATTAAGGACCCATTGTGACCAAGAAAAGAAAAAGGGAATGTTAAGGAAAATGGAAATGGAAAGGAAAAGGGAAATGGAAAGGAAAAGAGGAATGTTATATGATGCATGTTACGTGATTTATGTTTTACTAAATGTCTTTATTCATGCGGTTTGAGTGAGTTTTTACACTTGCTTTGTTATGAGTGAAATGAATATTTGGTGAATGATTCATGCGAAAACGTGAAATGAACGGTACGTCTCAAAAAGAAGAAAACGTACAAAAGGTAACAGATTCACTCTCTAAGAGAACGTTCAGTGATCGATACTAGAATACTGACGAGGCCAAATCAGGAGATGAACCAACGATCCTTCTAATTACGAGGTGAAATATAGTAGTTAATAAGAACGATAGATGAGATATATTCCGTTTTCCCGAAAGGGGTCCGATTCTTTCAAAGTTCTATATATATATATAAAAGTCCTCCTTGGTTTGTTATATATACTTATTATTTCATAAGATCCACGCTTCATACTCTTTGGCGTTACGAATTTTCCACGACTTTCGTGTCAACCGCTGGAATACGACTACGGGACAGAAGTATCATGGATATGAAGAATGCTCATGAATAAGAAGTGACATGGGAAACGTCGAGATGAAGTAAAAGCGTGACATCAAGATTTACGGTTTCAAACTGCGTGAAATTTCGAGGACGAAATTTTTATAAGGAGGGAGGGATGTAATACCCCGAATTTTCCTAATACGATTTAGATATCTTACTGCGACTAATTAATGATTTTAGGAAGAGATTATACCCTATTAGGACCTACCATATGAATTTGGCACCCGGTGAAACTTTTTAAACGTTTCTTTTAAAAATGATCTTTTCATGCATAACTCAAAAGCATGTCAATATTATACTCATTTTGTAGGGTTTTTCAAAAGAAGAATATTGGCACTAAGTTTTCCCAAAAAGGAGTTCGTACGTAACCGCTACGGATTTTTGAAATTTAAGCACGTCGTTTAAAAATTAGTTTTTCCATGCATGACCGAAAGTATATCAATATTATAGTTATTGTGTAGAGTATTAAGAAAGGAAGATGTTGACATTGAGTTTGCTCAAAAAGAAGATCGTGTGTAGAAGTTACGACGTTTTAAGATTTAAGCATTAATAATAATATAATATAATAAATATAATATTAAAAAAATGAAATGTTTAGTATAAATAGAGGGTGAGGGACGTGAGTTCTTTGCTCATTTCCTTCAAAAGAATCTTTTCTTCTATTTCTTCTTCTCCTCCCTTTCTCTCTTCTTCTTTCTATCATTTTTGAGTATCGAGGTTCTACGGATTTGAGAATTGAGGATCGATCGAAATTAATGTACGTCAGGGTAAGGTCGAAGGTTGGCATGGAGCTTGATAAAAATGGCTCAGCCACCGTTGAGTCTCCGCCGCCATCGTTCTGATACCGTCATCTTCATACTTTCTCCCCCTGTTCTTGTTGGTCCCGAAAGAGCAAGGTTTGGTGTATGGGGGGGGGGGAATACACCAAATACAAACTTTTCAGTTTACTTGACAATTTATAAGAGAGATGAAGCTATTCTGTATAAGAAATTGCTCGGTAATGACTAAACAGATCGATATGCAGATCGATATCAGATTCAGTCCAAACAGGTAACTCTCTTGTGAAAACACTTAGTTAATAATAAGAGTGATCTTATTATTTTCTGAGTGTAGAGTGAGTGCGGAATAATGGTGGATTAAAGTTTGCTCTTTGTTTCAGAAAACCTTAAGAAATTAATCAGATAGATTAAGGAGATTGATTGAGATGCAGATGGATGATAGTGCAGAGAGTTAGAATAATAAACAACAGTAATTAAATATGCAGAAATATAAAGCACACGGTTGTTTAACGTGGTTCGGGAAATCCCTACGTCCACGATCTGGTCCAAACAAGACCAGATTATCCACTACTAGGATACTCTGCTTCTTTATACTCGTGGAGAACGAGTCACAAGTACCAATCACAACTAGAATGATACTTATGCACGAATGAAGGGTCGTGTCCCTTTACAACAGATTACCTCTACATTACCACTAGAAAACTACTAGCTAGCAGGGTGATCTTCTTTCTCTCGACAAGACAGACTTGAATCGAGGTGGTTGGTGTGATGTAGAATCACAAGATGTTGAAGCTCTAAGTCTGGAATGCAGAATGCTTGGAAGAATAATGGCTGAATAGCTCTCGTGAGTTCACATAGCAGAAACCACCTTACTTCTAGTGATCTGGCTTTACATGAAGAACAGATTATGCTCTAAACTAGCTAAGTGTGTTTCGAAAACCATCATTAACACTAAAACCTCAGGGTTCCCAACAATTTCCCCCTTGTTGATGATGTCGAAACCACACTTTACAAAAAGATGTCCTATCAGCTTATAAAGAACGATCTGGTCTGATATCCAGATTGGTTATTAGTACGTTATTAAGTTTATAACGTTTTAGGATATATTCATATGTATTCTGGACAATAAAGTGTTGTCGTCAGAAACTCAAGAATTTCATATATATATTAGAGACAAAAAGGGTTTACAGATCATCAAAACAAAAACATAAGAAAATGCAGATCATTAAAGATAATAATTGAATGACTATCTGCACTTTCTCCTCTCTTCCTGTTGCCTCTTCATCTTTGCCCTGGTCTCGTCCGAGATAAGCTGGACGCTCTCATATACGCCTTCTCTTACCCTTATGTAATCAGGGTCTTCTGCATCCACTTTGTATCCTCTATTCTCTGCTAGTTGATTTATGAAATTTAGAAAAAAGGTCTTGTCAGGAAGATCTGTCCGAGGGATGGTTGGGCAGGTTCTGAATTCCCTTTCAGGAGCAGTTATTGTGATCTGGGCTCTAGCTGCTGCTTCTCTTATCTCCTCCACCAGATCTCTTGCATCGTTTTGATCCAGATACAGGTTAAAGGCTTCATTAGGTGATCCCTCACAGTAGAGTGGTTCTTTGAGGAAATAACGACACATAATGAATCCATATTTTAATCCTTCAAAGCCTTCCTTCAAGTGATCTGGGATCCAGTTGGTCTCTCCCTTTTTGGTCAATGTTTTTCGTATGGGGGCAGATGAGAACCAGCTGGATCCAGCTCTTTTCTTCTTCTTTGGTAGTTGTCTTGATCTGCTTGATGATTGGGATTTTTGAACGTGAGCAGATGGAGGGCTGAGTATTTGTGCAGGGATCTGTTGCTCCGGTTGAGCTGTCTCTTTTCCTTTCCCTTTTACAGCAACAGCGGATGTCTTCTTTCCTTTTCCTTCCCCCTTTCCGACATCATCAGCTACCATATTGATGAGTGCCCTGAGGGAAGTAACCTCTTCCTTCATTGTCTTGAGCTCCTTGTCTGTATCAACTTTTTGTGAAAGGAGAGAGGTAATATTGAGATTTGCATCATCAATCTGCTTCTAGAAGGATTTGGGGATGTTGGCAAGTTCTGCAGTATGGCGCTCAACATCTTCCTGGACTATCCCAAAATCGTTGAAGTAAGTGTCGATCATGGTCTTTGTGGGATAGCGCAGTTCGCTAAGTTTTCTCTCAACAAAGTTCTTCCCATTGACCTCAAACTCCCTGAACATAGCTTTGGTGTGGGAGATGGTTTCCTTGACAACATAAGCTGCTATCCCATCAGTCTGGGCCTTCACTATGTCGTGCACCATATCTTTCTCTTTTTCTGCAAAGGCACTGATAATTTTGTACATCTCCTTCACTTTGAATTCAGTTGAAAACAGACTTTGATCTATCTGTGCTTTCCTCTCATCAGCAGCAGCCCGATCATCATCTAGTTTCTTGTTGATCTCTTCAATCTTCAGTCTACAGATTCGCCTCAGATCAGAGTCGACCTGATTAACATGAGTTTGCAGGTGGTCGTTGAACTCTGTGAGTATGCGGGTGGCTTCATCTTGAACTATGGTCAATGTTCCATACATGTACTGATCCACCTTCTTGGAGATGAGATCTCTAATTTGTGAATGAGACAGTGATTGATGTTGGTCCATCAATATGTCCTCCAAGGTGAATGTCTGCACATGGACATTAAGTGCTGCTGCTGCAGCAGGGGTGAGGATGTCATTTGTAAGCTCGCCTCCTATATTCTGTCCAATGAGTTCTTCCTCTGCTGAAGATTGACTGGGCACTGCTTTGGGGATTTCAGAAGGCGTTTGTTCCCCCTCAGTTGGTGCAGGTGGGGTCATGATCTGCTCATTAGTATCAGGCATGAGCTGGTCTGGTTCAGGTGCGTTGATTGCTGCACCCGGTTGGTGAGCATCAGATGGGGCAGTCTCAGCTTCTTCTTCATCAACCACGCTGTCATAAAAGTCTATCTTTCCAGCCTTCTCATATATTTCTCGTAGATTAATCTGGAGCTTCTGAGCTTCTAACTGAGCGATTGCGAGTATAGATTGTGTATAGTTTTCTCGTATCTCAGCAATGGATGAGACTTCAAAGATGTTCAACAATGTAGCTTCTTCTGCCTTGAGTTGGTCAATCGATCTGATTTTTAGCAATGCATCTAAAACGTAAAATTCCTTGTCTTTGATCAACAGCAGCAGTTTAACTCTTTTAGCTGCATTGTAGCTTTCTGGTGTAAGCTGGATTCCTGGGAACATGCTGAGAACAGCTCTGTCTGCTTCTACTTCAATCATCTTAACTACAGATTGAGCTGTTTTCTTCTCCACATCTTCATCTGAAGATTCGATTGCTTCTTCATCTTCCTCAGCGATCTGCTCTAGAGGCTCAGCAGAAGATGAGCTTATGGTATGAGCTGGGGAGAAGTCCTTGGACTGGTCTGGGTGGACGGATGAAAGAGGTTCCACATCTTCTGGTTGATCAACCAGCACCACTTCTTCCTCCTCAATCTCCTGTTGAGGGGTGACAGTTTCTGCAGCAGCAGGGGTTTCAGTCTGTATCTCGGCGGACAGTTTGTGAAGCCATCTGCGTTTTGGTTTGGGCTGCTGAGCTGCAGTAGAAGTATCTGTTTCAACAGAACTGGCCCTTCTGGTCATTCTCTTGGTGGGAGTTCTTTATGTCGTCTGTTCCTTTGTTATCTTGGATTTCGTGGGTTGATCTGCTTGACCAGACGGTGGAATCCAGATGGGATTTGAGTTCCCCATCTCCATCAGAGCATTGAGAACTACTGAGTCCTTTGCTCTGGCAATCAGATTTGCTGAAATACCCATTGACATTTCAATCTGATGCTGGTCTTTTGGAAAGTGCTGTTTGGTGTTAAACTCAACAGCTGTATCCCATTGGTGGTGGGGGAAGAATGATTCCAGCATAAAGCTGATCTTTGTTGAATGTCTCAGGCTGCTTCTCTTTACTTCGATGCCGGGGGAGCTGCCTTTCACAAATAAAATCATCTTGGCCTCCTTTGCCAAGAGATCGTATAAAATCCTGCTCCAGTTGACTGGCAGGTTAAGAACTACTGCTGCTAATATCCTGAACTTATCAGGAGTGACCTGGTCATAGGTCCCGTTGTGATTGAGGAAAATTCACTGTACGAATTCAAGCAGTATTCTGAATTCTGGCGCAAGAAGAGCACGGACAAACATCCTGTTTGTATAATGGATGGGCACAATCATCACCATCTCCACAGCTTCTTGCAATTGTTCTGTAGTAATATCTCCAAGGTCTAGGCCTTCGTCCTTCACTTTGTAAGCGGCGTTGATTATGTTGATAACATTGTAAGGAGTGTTGCTGACAGTATTCCCTTTACTGACTCGAATGGTGGCCTCATCGCCACCCCTCTCTCCTTGCCATGAGAGATAGAACGCAGCCACATCCTTGGGTAGGAAGTGTACTGGGTGTGAAGTAATTATATTGTAGAAACCTTTTTCAGTTTTCCCGCCTTTCCATGTTCTAGGTTTCCAACTCATAGTCGCCTCTCTTTAACGTGTGATACACGCGCTATGATCGAACGGTTGAGATATGGCGCGTTTGTCTTTATTGCAGTCTTTTTCTTGATATGGTAGATATTTTCTCGATCACATATCCCGATTTCTGTACGTAATCATCAAAAAAAATAAAAGATTTTGATATCTAATGTCAGAATATAGATAATTAGTCGCCTTATATAGTTGACCTTTCCCTCTTAACCAAGAAATGGAGTAATTAATAAGGAATATTAATTTAATATCCACGTGTTTAAGTAATCTGGTCAAGGTCAATCTCTTTTATGATGATGACTATCGATCTGGTTGACTCCTTTAATGAATTCCCAGTTGGAATTTTGATCAAACTGTTATTCACATATACTTAGTGATCTGGTAGCAATTCCTTTTTGGATTTTGCAAATAAGCTGGAGTTTATCAATTTGGACCGTGATGATCTGGTTTTGATTCCCTGTAGGAATATTGAATTTGATCCGGGTTAGATTAATCTGGTCCTCTCTTCAAGATTTAAAAGTCCTAGTTTTCCACAAAGCATCTTAAATCTTTCTTCTGGTAATGCCTTAGTGAGAATATCTGCTCTCTGAATCTCAGTGTGTATTTTCTCAATCTGTATATGTTTTCTTTCAACATGATCTCTTATAAAGTGATGTCGCACATCCACATGTTTGCATCTGGTATGCAAAACAGGATTCTGTGTGATTGCTATAGCACTTGAGATATCACAGAAAATTGGTATTTTCTTGACATCAATCTCATAGTCTTTAAGTTGTTGTCTTAACCACAGTATTTGTGCACAACAACTTCCTGCTGCCATATATTCTGCCTCTGTAGTTGAGGTGGCAACTGATGTCTGTTTCTTAGAGAACCAAGAAATCAGTTTATTTCCTAGAAACTGACATGTACCAGATGTTGACTTTCTATCCAGTTTGCAACCAGCGTAGTCTGAGTCAGTGTATCCAGTTAGCTCAAAATTGTCTTCACATGGATACCATAGTCCTATATGGGCTGTTCCCTTAAGATATCTTAGTATCTTCTTGGCTGCTTCCATGTGAGACTCTTTGGGGTTTGCTTGATATCTAGCACATACTCCTACTGCAAAAGTGATGTCAGGTCGACTGGCAGTTAGGTAGAGTAGTGATCCTATGATCCCTCTGTATTGTGTGATGTTAGCTGGTTTTCCCTCGGGATCTGGATCAATTTTCCCATTGGTCTGTATTGGGATTTTCACTGGATTGCTGTCTTTTAATCCAAACTTGGTCAGCAGATCGTTGATGTATTTTGTTTGATTAATAAAGATACCATCTGGTAGCTGCCTGACCTGCAAACCTAAAAAGAAACTCATTTCTCCCATCATGGACATTTGATACTTATTTTTTATAAGTTCAGCGAATTTGTCACACAGATAGGTAGATTGAGATCCAAAGATGATATCATCTACATAGATCTGGACTAAGAGGATGTTTTCTTTGACTTTGATGATAAACAAAGTCTTGTCAACTGATCCTCTTCTAAATCCAGATTCTAGTAGGAAAGATGATAAGGTCTCATACCAAGCTCTAGGGGCTTATTTTAGACCATAGACTGCCTTAGCCAGTCTGTATACTTTCTGATCTGGATCTCCCTCTTCAAATCCAGGTGGCTGTTCCACATATACTTCTTCTTCAAGAATACCATTGAGAAAGGCACTTTTGACATCCATCTGGTATACCTTGAACCGTTTGTGAGCAGCATATGCTAGAAATAGCCTTATAGCTTTTAATCTGGTGCGAATGTTTCATCAAAATCAATGCCTTCTTGTTGATTATAGCCTTTAGCTACCAATCTGGCTTTGTTTCTGACTACTTCACCATTTTCATCTCGTTTGTTTTTGAACACCCATTTTACACCTATTACTCCTTGGTGTTTGGGTCTGTTCACGAGATACCAGACTTCATTTCTTTTGAACTCATTGAGTTCTTCTTGCATTGCTGTTATTCAATCTGCGTCTTGAAGTGCTTCATAAGCATCAGATGGCTTCATGCGAGAGAGGTAACAGCTCAACAATGCACTTTCTCCATGCATTCTTCTGGTCTTCACACGATCTGATGGGTTCCCAACGATCTGTTCTGGTGGATGATCTTGTATCCATCTCCTTCTCTTAGTCATTTCTTCATCAGACAACTCAGGATCAGGTTGATCTGTTGGTTCCTCAAATTCAGGGTGTGCTATTGATGTAGTTTGAAATGGATTCTCATCTGGACTTCCTTCTGGAGGTTGATCATCATTTGCAATGGTTGTTTCATTGTTTTCTGTTGATGATCTGTTTTCATCCAGATTGTGTAGTAATATTCCCCCTTGCTGTATGATCTCTTCAGCAACAGGTGGTGTGTTAATTTCTTCATCCTCACTTTTTGAATTCCAGATAAGAATATCTTCAAGTAAAAGTTCATTCATCCTTTTGGTAGTCACTTGATTTTCTGTCTGCTTTTCATCTAGTGATCTGTACTCAACAATAGACTCATCAAAAACAACATGAGGTGTTACTTCCACAATATGAGAATTCTTATTGTAGACTCGATAAGCTTTACTGACATCAGAATATCCTAAGAATATTCCAGGATCAGTTTTGCTATCAAAAGTTTTCAACTGTGATTTCCCATTATTGTGTATGTAACATAAACAACCAAAAGTTCTAAAATAAGAAATCTTAGGTTTTCTGTTGTTCCATAGTTCATATGGAGTCTTTCCATGTCTGAGTGTGATGGATAATCTGTTTTGAGTGTAGCATGCTGTATATATGGCTTCAGCCGAGAATTTCTTTGGTAGGTTGGTTGCATTAAGCATTGTGAGAGCTGCTTCTTTTATCGATCTGTTTCTCCTTTCAACAACTCCATTCTGTTGGGGAGTTCGAGCAGCAGATGTTTGATGAGTGATTCCCATCTTGTTGCAATATGCTTCGATCTTCTGGTTGAGAAATTCTGTTCCTCGATCTGTTCTGATAGAGGTTATGCTTATCTCTTTCTGTTTAGTAATCTTGTGTAGAAAGTCAGGAAGCTTGTCTAGGGTTTCTTTCTTCTTCAGCAGAAAGATGACCCAAGTGAATCTTGAGTAATCATCTATGATTACCAATGTATACTTTCTTCCATTGATGCTTAGAGGTTTGACTGGTCCAAACAGATCAAGGTGTAACAGTTCTAATATTCTTGATGTTGAGTGAGCTGTCTTGCTTGCAAAGGATGATCTGGTTTGCTTCCCAGCTTGACAAGCATCACATATGTGATCTTTATCATACACTTGATCTGGTAGTCCTTCCACTAACTTTTCCTTGGCAATCCTGTTGATTGATTTAAAGTTTAGATGGTTTAGTCTCTTATGCCATAACCAGCTGGTTTCTGATACAGCCTTAGTGACTAAGCAGGTCTCGATCTGATTGGTCCACTGGACTATATATAATCTATCCTGCAGTTTACTGGTAAGGAGTATTTCATCTCCTTCCTTGTTCTTCACCAGACAGTTGTTAGTATCAAAAACAATCTGATTACCATTAGCACAAAACTGACTTACAGAAAACAGATTGTGATTAAGACCCTCAACATATGACACATTAGTGATAGTGGTCTTGCCAACTTTGATGTTTCCATACCCTCTGGTATATCCTTTTGAATTACATCCAAAAGTGACTTGTGGGCCTGGTTTCTCTATGTAACCTGTCAGTAGGTTCTTGTCACAAGTCATGTGTTTTGAACAACCACTATCTATAATCCAGATAGTTCCTCTTGCTATCTTACTCCTTCTTGCAGTTCTTTGATCCTGCAATTAATTACACTTAGCTACCCTTTCAACATTTGGGTGCTTGATTATCAGCAAACAATCCTTTTCGAATCCAGAACATTCTAGGGTTAGGGACAGCAATATAGCAGGTAATGATGTTTCCCTCATTATCTATTTTAGATACAGAGTGAATTTCAGATGGATGATATCTCTCTATTTCACCCTTCTTCAATCCTTTCTTGGTAGGTACCATGTTGACAATTTTTGTCCTGTTGACATTTTCTCTTTGTAGGTGTTCTGAGTCTGTGTAGTGAGCTGGTTGTCCCTTTGTTTGATGATACTGTCTGTTCTTTGCATCTTTTATTACCATCTTTTGAGGATGACCTTTCTTGTTTTTCAAGTCCTTCACTTGATCTGGTATCTGCTTCCTTTCTGGTACGAAGTTTACAGTTCCAGAAGGCTTTTCTGAGTAACCTGGATACCCTAATCCAGATGTGCCCTTTTGTTGCAGATTAATTAGCAACTTGGCACGTTCATCACTCTTGTAGATCATTTCTTTTCCCTTCTTGATCTTTTCTTCAGCAATACTGTTTCTTGTAACCAAATCCTTGACTTTTGAGTTAAGTGTGTGGATCTCACTGTCTTTACTCTTGATCTGTTCTTCCAGATCGTTTACTTTAGCAACAAATTGTGTATTTGCTGTGCTTAAAATTTGCTCGACTTTCTTCAATCTGTCGTTCTCTTCAACAACTTCTTTAAATAGCCTCTTGATACTTGAGTAGCTTTTGAACATCTCATCTATTTCATTCCATGAGTATTCTGCTTGATCTTCACTTTCCTGTTCAAGATCATTATCATTATCTGAGGAATTTGAGTAGCAAGAATTTACCTCAACTTCATCTAGCCCGTTATCCAATCCCACATAGCATTCACTCCAGCTTTCTTCATCGTCAGCAATGAAAGCTTCATCATTTTCTGACGAGCTATCTGAGAAATGACTCGAGCTGCTTGAGTTATGTTCAGCTATCATCGCTTTGCGCTCATATTTAAGCTTTTGATCTCTTTTAGCTCTTAGTTCTTCCCTTTGGCTTCTGGACAGATTAGGACAATCTGTTTTGAAGTGACCTGCTCTGCCACATTCAAAGCAAGTGTAATCTGTAGAACTTGAGGTCTTTGTTGTTTTAGAAAACTGCTTCTTGGACTCATCCTTGTCATCAGATCGATCATTGTCATACTTCTTGTTGAAGTTTCTTTTGTTATCCTTGTAGAAGCGTCTGTATTTCTTCGATCTGGTTTCCATCTTGTCCATTCGTTTGGCGATCATTGCGAACTCTTTTAAGAGTTTGTCATAGCCTTTCTCTTCATCTAGAGTAACAGACTCAGAAGGATCATCTGGTTTGCTCTTCGCTTTGAAGGCTACCTCTTTGTCCTTCTTCGAGCTGCTTTCTGCCTTTTTAGACAGATGGTCTGGTCCTTGAATTCTTTGGATGTCACACTCATGACCTTCGAGATGATCAAATAAGGCTTCAGTGGACAGATCATTGAAGTCTGCTCTTAGAGGTTGCATTGCTGCATAGATCTCCCAGCTTGGTGGAAGAGCTCTAAGAACTTTCATGTTCTTCTCCCTTTGAGAATATTTGTTCTTTTTGAACGCGGATATCTCAAGAAGAATTCCAGTGAATCTCATTTTAATCTGTTCTATTGTCTCGCCTGGTTTCATTTTGAATTCGTCATATTTGTTGCAGGCTAGAGACAACTTGTTCTCGATCATAACTTCAGATCCTAGGGCTAGGTCTCTTAAGGCTTCCCACATCTCTTTGGCAGTATCCAAATCTTGGATTTTGGCCAGATGTATGCCTTTGACCGTGCTGGAGATGATCCCTTTGGCAAAATCATCAAGATTAGCTTCTCTCCTTTCTTCAGAGGTATATTTTCTGGGATCCTTTATGTTGGGAACCCCATAAAATATTCTAAGTTTTGATGATGCTCTTACAAAACACACTTGGTACTATACATGTTCTGTACCTCTTCTTAGTTTCTGTAAACCAGATGGTCGAAACCAATTCAACCAGAAAGATAGAGGTTGTCTCGACCAGAGAGACTCAAAACCAGAGAGACTCAAAAAAACAGCAAGTCTCAAGACAGAATGCTAAAACAGCAAGTCTCAAGACAGAATGCTAAAACAGCAAGTCTCAAGACAGAATGCTAAAACAGCAAGTCTCAAGACAGAATGCTAAAACAGCAAGTCTCAAGACAGAACGCTAAAACAGCAAGTCTCAAAACAGAATGCTAAAACAGCAAGTCTCAAGAGAGAATGCTTAACCAGAAAGTCTCAAACAGAAAATGAAGCTAGTCAACCTTAACAGAAAGTTGAAACCAGAAAAGCTTCAGCCAGAAAGATAGAAGATGCTTCAACCAGAAAGTAGTTAATGTATACTCTACCAGAAAGTACTTCAACCAGAGAGTAGGTTAACTTATGCTCTACCAGAAAGTACCTCAACCAGAAAATGTCTAAGTCAATACTCAACCAGAAAGACACTAGACCAGAGAGGACAAAACCACAAGGTTAGAAGCAAACCTGAAAGAGCAGAACCAAACCTGTCGATGAAGCATTAAAGACTTTTCCATTGAAGATTTGAAAATTGAATCACTGATTGACATGGAGAAGGAAAGCAATCACAGATGATCTGCTTACTAATCATAGAAGATTCAATCAACAACTCTACAAGGAAAGATGAGATATAATTAATTGACAAATCCACAAATCAAATCACGTCAATCAACAAACGGCTAGAATTTAAAATTCAGAGCCTATATATGTTTGAAGTTTAAAAAGTCTGAAATAACACGAAAAAGCGCTATATACAGAAATATTCTCAAGCATTCTATCTCCAAAATCAGACAAAAAGCTTCAAACCGTTCGTGATAACAATCACACCTCGATTCAAGTCTGTCTTATCGAGAGAAGAAGGAGATCTTTACTAGCTAGTAGTTTTCTAGTGGATTAACGTGAAGATAGCCTGTTTACAGTAGTTTTCTGTAAGTTGTAAAGGGACACGACCCTTATTCGTGCATAAGTTTCAATAAGGTTTGTAATTGAAACTTGTGGCTCGTTCTCAGCGAGGTTAAATAAGAAGAGTATCCTAGTAGTGGATATCTAATCTAGTTTGGATTAGACCGTGGACGTAGGGGGTTTCCCGAACCACGTAAAAATAACTGTGCCATTTAAATTCTGCATTTTATATTCAGTTGTTTTTATTCTGCATCTATCATACTCATTCAAATCTGCATTCTTAATCTACCTCTAAATACTCGATTAAGTTTTCAAAAGATTTTCTTAACAAGAGCACCGACTAAGTCCACCATTATTCCGCACAGAGTACATTGTTGGAAATTAAGTTCACGCTTACTTTCAGCTTTGTATATCTCACTCGAGAGATCTTATCTGGATAGAACCTAAACGATTAGATAATCACTTTGTTCTATCAACTTGAGCAATCTATATTTAAGAAAGCTCACATCTCTCTGTTTGAAATAGTCAAGTAAACTGAAAAAGTTTGCATTTGGTGTATTTCCCCCCCCCCCATACACCAAACCTTGCTCTTTCGGGACCAACAAGTGGTATCAGAGCAGTGGTTCAAACTGACCATTATTTTGTTTCACAAGGTTAATACCTGCGTGGTCAACTTGAATAGATCTAGAAAATCTTTTCATCATCTGCATATTATCTGTTATGGAATCATCTGTTATCAGGGCATGCGAAGAATTCTCCATCCAAGGTTACAGAGAATGGAGCTTCAGAATCAAGATGTGTCTCAAAGCTCATCACTGCCTGATGTGGAAGGTGATAGAAGAAGGACCTTTGGCTATTACAGAAGAAACCACTCGTATCACTGAGACAGGAGCAGTCAAGGAAACTGTACTGAAAGACCCCAGAAAGTATACTTCTGAAGAAAGAAGAGAAGCAAATCTTGATGATTTTGCTAAAGGAGTTATCTCTAGTACTGTGAAAGGAGTTCATCTGGCCAAGATCCAAGATCTTGATACAGCCAAAGAAATGTGGGAAGCACTAAGAGATCTCAGCCTAGGATCTGAAGCTATGATCGAGAACAAGCTATCCCTAGCATGTAATAAGTTCGATGAATTCAAAATGAAGCCTGGAGAAACTATTGAACAAATGAAGAACAGGTTCACTGAAGTATTACTTGAAGTGTCTGCCTTCAAGAAGGATAAGTATACACAGAGAGAGAAGAATCTCAAGATTCTTAGAGCCTTACCACCAAGTTGGGAAATCTATTCAGCTATGCAACCTCTACGTGCTGATTTCAATGAACTGTCTGTAGAAGCACTATTTGATCATCTGGCTGTCCATGAATGTGATATCAGAAGGATACATGGATCAGATCACTCCTCCAGCAAGAAGAATGAAACTAGCACTAAGAAGGAGAAAGAGACTGCCTTCAAAGCGAAGTGCAAAACAGATGAATCAACATCATCTACTGCATCAGAAGAAGGAGGATATGATAAGTTACTGAAAGAATTCTCAGTGATTGCTAAGAGAATGGACAAGATGGAAGTCAGATCAAGAAAGTATCGAAGGTTCTACAAAGACAACAAGAGTAGATACCAGAAGAACAAAGAAGCAGAACGATCTGATGACAAAACAGAAAGTAGAGGTAATGGTAAAATCACTAATCCTACTGACTATACTTGCTATGGTTGTGGAAGAACAGGACACTTCAAGACAGACTGTCCTGATCTATCCAAAAGCCAGAGAGAAGAACTACGAGCTAAAAGGGACAGAAAGCTAAAAGCTCAACGTAAAGCCATGATAGCAGAAGAAAAAGAAGAAGATGATTCCAGCTCAAGCCATCTATCTGATAGTTCAACAGAAGATGATGAAGCATTCTTTGCTAAAGAAGAAGAAGACTGGGATGAATGCTATGCAGGACTAGACAACGGTCTAGATGATGTAGAGGTAAACTCTTGCAACTCTAATTCATCAAATGATATTGACCTGGATCAGGAAATAGAAGACCAAGATGAATATTCATGGAATGAAGTTAATGAAATGTTCAAGAGCTACTCAAGTATCAAGAGACTTTTCAAAGAAGTTGTTGAAGAAAATGACAGATTGAAGAAAACTGAAGAGATATTGAGTAAAGCAAACACTAAATTTGTTGCTAACATCAATGTTCTGGAAGAACAGATCAAGAGCAAAGACAGTGAGATTCATTCCTTGAACTCAAAAGTCAAAGATCTTATAAATAGGAACAACATTGCTGAAGAAAAGATAAAGAAAGGCAGAGATATGATCTACAGAAGTGATGAACGTGCCAAAATGCTCATCAACATACAACAGAAAGGCACTTCTGGATTAGGATATCCAGGTCACACAGAAAAAGCAGCAGGTCCAATAAAATTCGTACCAGAAAGAAGACAGATACCAGATCAAGTTATAAACTTGAAAAATAAGAAAGATCTTCCCCAGAAGATGATGGTTAAACAAGCTGGTAACAGACAATATCATCAAACCAAAGGACATCCTGCTAACTACACTGAATCTAAACAACAGCCCAAAAATAAAGTCAACAGGACATCACAGAAGAAAGCAGAAAGCAAAAAATCAGAGAGATACCATCCATCTGTTCTTCACTCAAAGTCCATTGTTGATGAGAATGGGAATATCATCACCAGCTACATTACTGTTCCAAATTTAAAGCTATTCTGGATTCAAAAAGGGATCTTTGCTAATAACCAAGCACCCAGACAATAAAGGGTAGCTAAATCTATTTAATTGCAGGACCAGAAGGCTGCAAGAAGAAGCAAGATTGCAAAAGGATCAATCTGGATAATTGATAGTGGCTGTTCAAAACACATGACATGTGACAAAAACCTACTATCAGACTACATAGAGAAACCAGGACCTCATGTCACTTTTGGATGTAATTCAAAAGGATATACCAGAGGATATGGAAACATAAAAGTTGGCAAGACCACCATCTCAAATGTTTCATATGTTGAAGGTCTCAGCCACAATCTGTTTTCTGTAAGTCAGTTCTGCACCAATGGTAATCAAATTATCTTTGACACTAACAACTGTCTGGTGAAGAACAAGGAAGGAGATGAGATACTCCTTACCGGGATATTGCAGGATAGACTATATATTGTGCAATGGAACAATCAGATAGAAACCTGTCTGGTCACTAAGACAGTATCAGAAACTAGTTGGCTATGGCATAAAAGATTAAGCCATCTCAACTTTAAAACAATCAATAAAATTGCCCGAGAGAAACTAGTTGAAGGACTGCCAGATCAAATATATGACAAGAATCACATCTGTGAAGCATGTCAAGCTGGAAAACAAACCAGAACATCTTTTTCAAGCAAATCTGCCCAGAGCTCAACCAGAATACTAGAGTTACTACATTTAGACTTATTTGGTCCCGTTAAACCATTAAGTATAAATGGTAGGAAATATACCCTAGTCATCATTGATGATTATTCAAGATTTACTTGGGTAATATTCTTGCATAAGAAGAAAGAAACTCTGGAGAAGCTGCCAAACTTTCTCAACAAGATTACCAAGAAAAAGGAAGCTTCTGTTACCACCATAAGAACAGATCGTGGAACAGAATTCCTAAACCAGAAAGTTGAAGAATATTGCAACCAGATGGGAATCTCTCATCAAACATCTGCTGCAAGAACTCCTCAACAGAATGGAGTGGTTGAGAGAAGAAACAGATCATTAAAAGAAGCAGCTCGCACTATGCTCAATGCAACCAGATTGCCAAAGAAATTTTGGGCAGAAGCCATCTATACAGCATGCTACACACAGAACAGATCAGTTGTTACAATCAGACATGGGAAGACACCCTACGAGATATGGAACAACAGAAAACCCAGGATTCATTATTTTCGCTCTTTTGGCTGTCAGTGTTACATTCACAATAATGGGAAATCTCAGTTGAAAACTTTTGATAGCAAAGCTGATCCAGGAATATTCTTGGGATATTCTGATGTCAGCAAAGCTTATAGGGTTTTTAACCAGAGGACTCACATTGTGGAAGTAACACCTCATATTGTTTTTGATGAATCTGTTATTAGTGACAGAGACCTAGATGCTGATCAAACACCAGAACAAGACCAGAACAAAAACCAGAAATTAATCCAGAACAAGAACCAGAAAGCAAAAGGGATTCTGTTAGAAGATATTCTAATCTGGAATACATCAGAAGAGAATGAAGTTGAAGTTCCAACCAGTGCTGAAGCAGTAAACTTGCAGCAAGGGGGAACAGAACAGACAACCTTAACTACACCAGAAGACAATCAGCTAGAAGGAGGAAACAATACTAATGAGCCAGAACCAGATCAACCCGAAGAATCAAGAGATTCAAATGGTTGGAATAATGATCAAGAGGAACCAGAAACTGAAAATCATTTTCAAACATCTCATCCAGAATTTGAGGACCCAACAAATGAACCAGAACCTGAGGTATCAGAAGAAGAGATATCTAGCAGAAGGAAATGGATTCAAGAAAACCATCCTTCTGAACAGATTGTTGGGAACCCAACAGATAGA
>JAPKLX010001314.1:2172-22935 GCA_026898415.1 Leonotis leonurus | reverse complement strand
TCTATAGGAACATCTCCTTTACATTTTAAGTCATCTCCTAATATGTTCCAAACCAGAAATCACCTAATCTATAGTGATCTGGTTTTAACACGAGGAACAGGATAAACATATAAACAAACTAAGTGTGTTTCGAGAGACCATCATCAACACTAATCTTAGGGTTCCCAACAATTTCCCCCTTGTTGATGATGTCGAAACCACACTTTACAACAATAATCCTATCAGCTTATAAGGAGCGATCTGGTCTGATATCCAGATTGATTTAATTACGTTATTAAGTTTATAACGTTTTAGGATAATTTATATGTGTTCTGGACAATGAATTGTTGTCATCAGAAACTCAAAATGGATTTCATATATTGATAAGAAGACAAGTGAGGTTATAGATAGACAGAACAGAACATAAGAAAAGGCAGATCATAAAGATATAAGAAGTAAGACTACTATCTGCTTTTTCTTCTCTCCTCTTGTTGCTTCTTCATCTTTGCTCTGGTCTCATCAGAGATAAGCTGCACGCTTTCGTACACCCCTTCTCTTACCCTTATGTAGTCAGGGTCTTCAGCATCCACCTTATACCCTCTGTTTTCTGCCAGCTGATTTATAAAGTTTAGCAAAAAAGTCTTGTCTGGAAGGTCTGTCCCAGGGATGGTAGGACAGGTTCTGAATTCCTTCTCAGGAGCAGTTATAGTGATCTGGGCTTTGGCAGCTGCTGCTCTGATCTCCTCCACCAGATCCCTTGCATCATTTCGATCCATATACAGGTCGAAGGCTTCATTAGGTGTCCCCTCATAGTAGAGTGGTTCCTTGAGGAAATAGCGACACATAATGAACCCGTATTTCAGACCTTCAAAACCTTCCTTCAAATGATCTGGGACCCAGTTGGTCTCTCCCTGTTTGGTTAGAGATTTGCGTATGGGAGCAGATGAGAACCAACTTGATCCAGCTTTTCTCTTTTTCTTGGAAGGTTGAGTCTGGCTCGATCTGCTTGGCGAAAAAGTTTTCTGTGCTTGGAAGGAAGGAGAGCTGGCTGGTTTCTTTGCAGTTGATGCACCAGATCCAGTCAAGCTCTTCTGTTTCTCTTTTGCTGCTTTCTCTTTCTTCGCAGCAGATGGCAGCTTTTTCTTCCCAATCCCTTCCCCCTTTTCGACATCATCAATAAATGATTGAATGAATGTCTTGAGGGAGGTGACCTCGGCCTTCAACTCTGTGAACTCTTTGGCAAATTAAAATCTTTCTGACAACAGAGAGGTGATGTTGAGGTTGGAATCATTGAGCTGTTTCTGAAGAGAAGCCTGTGTGTTGGCCAGATCAGATTTGATTTCTTCTTGAGCTGCCTTGATGTCCGCAGTTTCATCAAAGTAGGATTGGATTAGAGTGGATGTTGGGTAGTGCAGATCGTGTAGCTTCCTTTCCACAAAGGATTTGCCATCAGTTTCAAACTGTCTGATCAGCGACCTGGTGTAAGAGTTGGCTTCTTTGACTATGTCTGCTGTGAGACCATCAGTCTGCTCCTTGACTATGGCGTGTACCATGTCCTTCTCCTTTGCTGCAAAGGCACTGATAATTTTGTACATTTCTTTTACTTTAAATTCAGTTGAAAATAGGCTTTGATCTATCTGTGCTTTCCTCTCATCAGCGGCAGCTCGATCATCATCTAGTTTCTTGCTGATCTCTTCAATCTTCAGTCTACAGATTCGCCTCAGATCAGAATCGACCTTATTGACCTGAGCTTGCAGGTGGTCGTTGAACTCTGTGAGTATGCGTGTGGCTTCATCTTGAACTGTGGTCAATGTTCCATACATGTACTGATCCACCTTCTTGGAGATGAGATCTCTGATTTGAATGTTAGATAGGGATTGATGTTGGTCCATCAATATATCTTCCAAGGTGTATGTCTGCACATGTATGTTCTGTGCAGCTGCAACAGCAGGAGTGAGAATGTCATTTGTAAGCTCGCCTCCTATATTCTGTCCAACTGGTTCTTCCTCTTCTGGTGCTCCCTCAGTTGGTGCAGGTGGGGCAGTGATCTGCTCACCAGTGTCAGTTATGACCTGGTCTGTTGCTGGTTCTGCTATTTCTGCACCCTGTTGGTGATCAACAGATGGGGCAGTCTCAACATCATCTTCATCCACAACAGTGTCATAAAATTGTAGCTTGCCAGCCTTCTCATATATTTCTCTCAAATTTATCTGTAGCTTCTGAGCTTCTAGCTGAGCTATTGCAAGAATAGACTGTGAGTAGCTTTCTCTTAGTGCAGCCACAGATGAAACTTCAAAAATATTCAGCAGTGTGGCTTCCTCTGCCTTGAGCTGGTCAATTGTTCTGATTTTAAGCAGTGCATCTAAGACATAGAACTCCTTGTCTTTAATCAGTAGCAGCAATTTGACCCTTTTTGTGGCATCATAGCTCTCTGGAGTTAGGTGAATGCCTGGAAATATGTTAAGCACAGCTCTGTCTGCTTCAGCTTCAATCATTTTCACTACGGACTAAGCTGTGTTCTTCTCCACATCTTCATCTGAAGATTCAATTTCTTCTTCATCCTCTTCATTGATCTGTTCTAGAGGCTCAGCAGAGGATGAGCTTATTGTGTGAGCTGGGGAGAAGTCCCTGGACTGGTCTGGTTGAACTGATGACAGAGGTTCAACATCTTCTGGTTCATCAACCAGTACAATATCTTCTTCCTCAACCTCCTGTTGAGGGATGATAACTTCTGCAGCAGTTGGGGCTTCGGTCTGTATCTCAGCAGACAGTTTGTGAAGCCTTCTGTGTTTGAGTTTGGGCTGCTGTGCTGCGGTAGAAGTCTCTGTTTCAACAGAGCTGGCCCTCCTGGTCACTCTTTTGGAGGGGGTTCTCTCTGTTGGCTTCTCCTTGGTGATTTTAGATTTTGTGGAGTGATCTGCTGGACCAGATGGAGGAATCCAGATTGGATTCGAGTTCCCCATCTCCATCAGAGCATTAAAGACTACAGGGTCCTTTGCTCTGGTGATCAGATTTGCTGAAATGCCCATCGACATTTCAATCTGATGTTGGTCCTTTGGAAAGTGCTGTCTGGTGTTGAATTCAACTGTTGTATCCCATTGGTGATGAGGGAAGAATGATTCCAGCATAAAGCTGATCTTTGTGGAATGTCGAAGTGTGCTCCTTTTAACTTCAATGCCAGGGGAGCTGCCTTTCACGAATAGGATCATCTTGGCCTCCTTTGCCAAGAGATCGTATAAGATCCTGCTCCAGTTGACAGGTAGATCAAGAACCACTGCAGCTAATATCCTGAACTTTTCAGGAGTGACTTGGTCGTAGGATCCATTGTGATTTAAGAAAATCCGTTGAACGAATTCAAACAGGATCCTGAACTCTGGTGCGAGAAGTGAGCGAACAAACATCCTGTTTGTGTAATGGATGGGCACGATCATGACCATCTCCACAGCTTCTTGCAGCTGTTCTGCAGTAATTTCACCCAGTTCTAACCCCTCATCCTTTACTTTATAAGCAGCATTGATGATGTTAATGACATTGTAGGGAGTGTTGCTGACAGTATTCCCTTTACTCACCCTGATGGTGGCCTCATCTCCCCCTTTCTCTCCCTTCCATGAGAGATAAAAGGCAGCAACATCCTTGGGTAGGAAGTGCACAGGGTGTGAAGTAATAATTTTGCAGAAACCTACATAGAACACAATAGTACAGATGTGAGCACTATCCTTCCATCAGTGAAGTATAAGTGCCACAAAGACAGTTTATGCAGTTCTATGATATTTACAGAGATCACAGACAAAAGAATAGAAACAGAGTAAAAGCATTTTGATATACGAATAAGAGTTAAAACAAAAGAAATGAGAAACCTTTGCACTGGCGAACAAGATCGAATGCCTTTTCCAGTTTATGAAACCCGAAGGTGTCAAGAACCGCAAAAAGGTCTTGATGAATATAAGGTTTCAGAAAGCTTGCTTGTTCCAGAAAAACAGATGATTTGGGAGCCATTTTTGTTAGTAAATGGGAGATTTTCGAGAGATTGCGAAGAAGAGAGAATTTGTGGGAGGCAGAAAAATTTGCTAAGTGTTTCGAGAAATATGTAAGTGTGAGTGATACATGAAATCCCTTATCAAATATATACATGGAAGAGAAGATAAGTAGAGTAATTAAATATTCAGAAATCCTTCCCTTTTTCAGCTTTCCCGCCTTTTCAAATACTAGGTTTTCAACCCATAGTTGCCTCTCTTTATCGTATGATACACGCGCTATAATCGAACGGTTGTGAAATGGCGCGTTGTCTTTGTTGCAGTCTTTTTATCTCCCTTTTTCTTGATTTGGTATATATATTCTCGATCACGTCTCCCAATTACTGTAAGTAATCATCAAAAATAAAGGATTTGATATCTAATGTCAGAATATAGATATTTAGTCGCCATATATAGTTGACCTTTCTCCCTTAACCAAGTAATGAATTAATAAGAAATATTAATTCAATATCTTATTAATTCAATATCCACGTGGCGTTTAAGTAATCGGGTCAAGGTCAATCTGGGGGATACACCAAACTATCGATCTGGTGGACTCCTTTATTAATTCCCAGTTGGAATTTTGATCAATCTGTTGTTGACATGTACTTAGTGATCTGATATCAATTCCCTGTTGGATTTTCATATATACAGGCTGAATTTTGTCAATCTAGACCATGATGATCTGGTTTTGTTTCCCTGTTGAATTACTGATTTTGATCTAGTTTTAGATCAATCTGGTCCTGTCTTCAAGATTTAAGAGTCCTAATTTTCCACAAAGCATCTTAAATCTTTCTTCTGGTAATGCCTTAGTGAGAATATCTGCTCTCTGGACTTCAGTGTGGATTTTCTCAATCTGCACATGTTTCCTCTCAACATGGTCTCTTATAAAGTGATGTCGCACATCCACATGTTTGCATCTGGTATGCAAAACAGGATTCTGGGTGATTGCTATAGCACTTGAGCTGTCACAGAAAATTGGTATTTTCTTGACATCAATCTCATAGTCTTTAAGCTGTTGTCTTAACCATAGTATTTGAGCACAACAACTTCCAGCTGCCATATATTCTGCTTCTGTGGTAGAAGTGGCAACTGATGTCTGTTTCTTAGAGAACCATGAAATCAGTTTATTTCCCAGAAACTGACATGTACCAGATGTTGATTTTCTGTCCAGTTTGCATCCAGCGTAATTTGAGTCAGTGTATCCAGTTAGCTCAAGATTGTCTTCACATGGGTACCATAATCCTATATGGGCTGTTCCCTTAAGATATCTTAGTATCTTCTTGGCTGCTTCCATATGAGACTCTTTGGGTTTTGCTTGATATCTAGCGCATACTCTTACTGCAAAAGTGATGTCAGGTCGACTGGCAGTTAGGTAGAGTAGTGATCCTATGATCCCTCTGTATTGTGTGATGTTAGCTGGTTTTCCCTCGGGATCTGGATCAATTTTCCCATTGGTCTGCATTGGGATTTTCACTGAATTACTGTCTTTTAATCCAAACTTGGCTAGCAGATCGTTGATGTATTTAGTCTGATTAATAAAGATACCATCTGGTAGTTGCTTGACCTGCAAACCTAAAAAGAAACTCATTTCTCCCATCATGGACATTTGATACTTATTTTTCATAAGTTCAGCAAACTTATCACATAGATAGGTAGATTGAGATCCAAAGATGATATCATCTACATAGATCTGGACTAAGAGGATGTTTTCTTTGACTTTGATGATAAATAAAGTCTTGTCAACTGATCCTCTTCTAAATCTAGATTCTAGTAGGAAAGATGATAAGGTCTCATACCAAGCTCTAGGGGCTTGTTTTAGACCATAGACTGCCTTAGCCAGTCTGTATACTTTCTGGTCTGGATCTGCTTCTTCAAATCCAGGTGGCTGTTCCACATATACTTCTTCTTCAAGAATACCATTGAGGAAGGCACTTTTGACATCCATCTGGTATACCTTGAACCGTTTGTGAGCAGCATATGCTAGAAATAGCCTTATAGCTTCTAATCTGGCTACTGGGGCGAATGTTTCATCAAAATCAATGCCTTCTTGTTGATTATAGCCTTTAGCTACTAATCTGGCTTTGTTTCTGACTACTTCACCATTCTCATCCCGTTTGTTCTTGAACACCCATTTTACACCTATTACTCCTTGGTGTTTGGGTCTGTCCACGAGATACCAGACTTCATTTCTTTTGAACTCATTGAGTTCTTCTTGCATTGCTGTTATCCAATCTGCATCTTGAAGTGCTTCATAAGCATCAGATGGCTCCATGCGAGAGAGGTAACAGCTCAACAATGCACTTTCTCCATGCATTCTTCTGGTCTTCACACGATCTGATGGGTTCCCAACGATCTGTTCTGGTGGATGATCTTGTATCCATCTTCTTCTCCTGGTCATTTCTTTATCAGATAACTCAGGATCAGGTTGATCTGTTGGTTCCTCAAATTCAGGGTGTGCTGTTGATGTAGCATGAAATGGATTCTCATCTGGACTTTCTTCTGGATGTTGATCATCATTTGTAGTAATTGTATCATTGTCTTCTGTTGATGATCTGTTCTCATCCAGGTTAGATATTGATATTCCCCCTTGCTGTATGATCTCCTCAGCAACAGGTTGAGTGATAATTTCTTCATCCTCACTCCTTGAATTCCAGATAAGAATATCTTCCAGTAATAGATCATTCATCCTTCTGGTTATCACCTGATTGTCTGTCTGCTTTCCATCTAGTGATCTGTACTCAACAATAGACTCATCAAAAACAACATGAGGAGTTACTTCCACAATATGAGAGTTCTTATTGTAAACTCGATAAGCTTTACTGACATCAGAATATCCTAAGAATATTCCAGGGTCAGTTTTGCTATCAAAAGTTTTCAACTGTGATTTCCCATTATTGTGTATGTAACATAAACAACCAAAAGTTCTAAAATAAGAAATCTTAGGCTTTCTGTTGTTCCAAATCTCGTATGGTGTTTTTCCATGTCTCATTGTGATGGATGATCTGTTTTGAGTATAACAGGCTGTGTATATGGCTTCTGCCCAGAATTTCTTCGGTAGATTTGTTGCATTAAGCATTGTGCGAGCTGCTTCTTTGAGTGATCTGTTTCTTCTCTCAACAACTCCATTCTGTTGAGGAGTTCGAGCAGCAGATGTTTGATGAGTGATTCCCATCTTGTTGCAGTATGCTTCAATCTTCTGGTTGAGAAATTCTGTTCCTCGATCTGTTCTGATAGAGGTTATACTTATCTCTTTCTGTTTAGTGATTTTGTGTAAAAAATCAGGGAGCTTGTCTAGGGTTTCTTTCTTCTTTAGCAGAAAGATAACCCAAGTGAATCTTGAGTAATCATCTATGATTACCAATGTGTACTTTCTCCCATTGATGCTTAGCGGTTTGACTGGTCCAAACAGATCAAGGTGTAACAGCTCTAATATCCTTGTTGTTGAGTGAACTGTTTTGCTTGTAAAGGATGATCTGGTCTGCTTTCCAGCTTGACAAGCATCACATATGTGATCTTTGTCATACACTTGATCTGGTAGTCCTTCCACTAACCTTTCCTTGGCAATCCTGTTGATTGATTTGAAATTAAGATGACTTAATCTCTTATGCCATAACCAGCTTGTTTCTGATACAGTCTTAGTGACTAAGCAGGTCTCGATCTGGTTTGTCCACTGGACAATATATAACCTATCCTGCAGTTTACCGGTAAGGAGTATTTCATCTCCTTCCTTGTTCTTCACCAGACAGTTGTTAGTATCAAAAACAATCTGATTACCATTAGCACAAAACTGACTTACAGAAAATAGATTGTGACTAAGACCCTCCACATATGACACATTTGTGATAGTGGTCTTGCCAACTCTGATGTTTCCATATCCTCTGGTATATCCTTTTGAATTACATCCAAAAGTGACTTGTGGGCCTGGTTTCTCTATGTAATCTGATAACAGATTCTTATCACACGTCATGTGTTTTGAACAACCGCTATCTATAATCCAGATAGTTCCTCTTGCTATCTTACTCCTTCTTGCAGTTCTTTGATCCTGCAATTAATCACACTTAGCTACCCTTTCAACGTTTGGGTGCTTGATTATTAGCAAACAATACTTTTCGAATCCAGAACATTCTAGGGTTAGGAACAGCAGTATAGCAGGTAATGATGTTTCCCTCATTATCTATTTTAGATACAGAGTGAATTTCAAATGGATGATATCTCTCTATTTCATCCTTTTTCAATCCTTTCTTAGCATGTGCTGTCCTGTTGACAGTTTTTGTCCTGTTGACATTTGCTTTTTGGATATGTTCTGTTTCTGTGTAGTGAGCTGGTTGTCCCTTTGTTTGATGATACTTTCTGTTCTTTCCATCTTTTATTATCATCTTTTGAGGATGACCTTTCTTGTTTTTCAAGTCCTTCACTTGATCTGGTATCTGCTTCCTTTCTGGTACGAAGTTTACAGTTCCAGAAGGCTTTTCTGAGTAACCTGGATACCCTAATCCAGATGTGCCCTTTTGTTGCAGATTGATTAGCAACTTGGCACGTTTATCACTCTTGTAGATCATTTCTTTTCCCTTCTTGATCTTTTCTTCAGCAATACTGTTTCTTGTAACCAGATCCTTAACTTTTGAGTTAAGTGTGTGGATCTCACTGTTTTTACTCTTGATCTGTTCTTCCAGATCGTTTACTTTAGCAGCAAATTGAGTATTTGCTGTGCTTAAAATTTGCTCGACTTTCTTCAATCTGTCGTTCTCTTCAACAACTTCTTTAAACAGCCTTTTGATGCTTGAGTAGCTTTTGAACATCTCATCTATTTCATTCCATGAGTATTCTGCTTGATTCTCACTTTCCTGTTCATGATCATTATCATTATCTGAGGAGTTTGAGTAACAAGAATTTACCTCAACTTCATCTAGTCCGTTGTCCAATCCCACATAGCATTCATTCCAACTTTCTTCATCGTCAGCAATGAAAGCTTCATCATTTTCTGATGAGCTGTCTGAGAAATGACTCGAGCTGCTTGAGTTCTGTTCAGCTATCATGGCTTTGCGCTCATTTTTAAGCTTTCGATCTCTTTTAGCTCTTAGTTCTTCTCTTTGGCTTTTGGACAGATTAGGACAATCTGTTTTGAAGTGACCTGTTCTGCCACATTCAAAACAAGTGTAATCTGTAGAGCTAGAGGTCTTTGTTGTTTTAGTAATCTGCTATTTAGATTCATTTTTGTCATCAGTTCGATCATTATCATACTTCCTGTTGAAGTTCCTTCTGTTATCCTTGTAGAAGCGTCTGTATTTCTTCGATCTGGTTTCCATCTTGTCCATCCGTTTAGCAATCATAGCGAACTCTTTTAAGAGTTTGTCATAGCCTTTCTCTTCATCTGGAGTAACAGACTCAGAAGAATCATCTGGGTTGCTCTTCGCTTTGAAGGCTACCTCTTTATCTTTCTTTGAGCTGTTCTCTTCCTTTTTGGACAGATGATCTGGTCCTCGAATTCTTTGAATGTCACACTCATGACCTTCGAGATGATCAAATAATGCTTCAGTGGACAGATCATTGAAATCTGCTCTTAGAGGTTGCATTGCAGCATAGATCTCCCAGCTTGGTGGAAGAGCTCTAAGAACTTTCATATTCTTCTCCCTTTGAGTATATTTGTTCTTTTTGAACGCGGATATTTCAAGAAGAATTCCAGTGAATCGCATTTTCATCTGTTCTATTGTCTCGCCTGGTTTCATTTTGAATTCGTCATATTTGTTGCAGGCTAGAGACAGCTTATTTTCGATCATAACTTCAGATCCTAGGGCTAGATCTCTTAAGGCTTCCCACATCTCTTTGGCAGTATCCAAATCTTGGATTTTGGCCAGATGTATGCCTTTGACCGTGCTGGAGATGATCCCTTTGGCGAAATCATCAAGATTTGCTTCTCTTCTTTCTTCAGAGGTATATTTTCTGGGATCTTTTAGTACAGTTTCTTTAACTGCTCCAGTCTCAGTGATACGAGTGGTTTCTTCTGTAATTGCCAATGGCCCTTCTTCGATTACTTTCCACATCAAGCAGTGATGGGCTTTGAGGCACATTTTGATTCTGAAACTCCATTCTCTATATCCTTGGATAGAGAATTCTTCGCAAGCCCTGATAACAGATGATTCCATAACAGATAGTATGCACGTGTATGAAAAAAGGTTTTCCTAGATCTATTCAAGTAGACCATGCAGGTTTTAACCTTGTGAAACAAAACAATTGTCAATTTGAACCACTGCTCTGATACCACTTGTTGGTCCCGAAAGAGCAAGGTTTGGTGTATGGGGGGGGAATACACCAAATACAAACTTTTCAGTTTTACTTGACAGTTTATAAGAGAGCTCAAGCTATTCTATACGAGAAATTGCTTGGCAGTGACTTAACAGATTGATAAGCAGATCAATGTCTGATTTAGTCCAAACAGATTACTCTCTTAGTGAAAACACTTAGTTAATAATAAGAGTGATCTTATTATCTTCTGAGTGTAGAGTGAGTGCGGAATAATGGTGGATTAATGATTTGCTCTTGTTTTGAAAACCTTTAATTATTAACCAGATTGCTTAGAGAGATTGATTGAGATGCAGATGGATGATAGTGCAGAGAGTTAGAATAATAAACAAAAATTATAAAGAATGCAGAAATGTAAAGCACACAGTTGTTTAACGTGGTTCGGGAAATCCCTACGTCCACGATCTGGTCAAAACTAGACCAGATTATCCACTACTAGGATACTCTGCTTCTTTATACTCGTGGAGAACGAGTCACAAGTATCAATCACACCTAGAATGATACTTATGCACGAATGAAGAGTCGTGTCCCTTTACAACAGATTACCTCTACGTTACCACTAGAAAACTACTAGCTAGCAGGGTGATCTTCTTTCTCTCGACAAGACAAACTTGAATCGAGGTGGTTGGTGTGATGTTGAATCACAGATTGTTGAAGCTCTAAAGTCTGGAATGCAGAGTGCTTGAAGGTATAACAACAGTATAGCTCGTGTGTATTCTCTCCTTTCCAGATTTGTTGACTTCAACTATATAGGCATTGAATATTGAAATTCTAGCCGTTGTTGATTGGCGTGAGATAGATGGTATATTGCCAATCAATGGTTTCCATCATATCTGTTCTTGCCATATAGAAAAGGTTGACTCAATCTTTGATTTATGGAAATCAGATTGCTAACGGTCTCTTTCCTTATATGTTTAATCGTAGATCTTCTTTCCAAACCCTGTTGGATGGACTTTGATCTAGACGTGGCAAATGTATATGATGTGTAGGATGATGTCAGCTGATGGATTGATGACTCAATCGTTCTGGTTCCTCGCTGTAGGTATCGATCTGGTCATCGATCTGGTCACTGTCTGTTACAGCAGATCGATTCTTCTTTGGCATAAAAAACTTGACTTCATCCTATTCTAAGTTGAGAATGACTTCTATAGGAACATCTCCTTTACATTTTAAGTCATCTCCTAATATGTTGCAAACCAAAAATCACCTAATCTATAGTGATCTGGTTTTAACACGAGGAACAGGATAAACATATAAACAAACTAAGTGTGTTTCGAGAGACCATCATCAACACTAATCTTAGGGTTCCCAACAGAAACCAAGTCTTGTATATGGTAGACAGACCAAAACATCAAGGAGTAATAGGTGTCAAATGGGTATTCAAGAATAAACGAGATGAAAACGGAGAAGTAGTCAGAAACAAAGCTAGACTTGTTGCAAAGGGATACAGTCAACAGGAAGGTATCGACTTTGACGAGACTTTTGCACCAGTTGCCAGATTGGAAGCAATCAAATTATTTCTCGCATATGCAGCATACAAGAGATTCAAAGTGTACCAAATGGATGTTAAAAGTGCATTCCTAAATGGTATACTTGAAGAAGAAGTATATGTTGAACAACCACCTGGTTTTGAAGAAGGAAATCCTGACCAGAAGGTATATAGATTAGCTAAAGCTGTCTATGGATTAAAACATGCACTAAGAGCGTGGTATGAGATGTTATCAACCTTTCTGCTGGAATCAGGTTTCAAGAGAGGTTCTGTTGACAAAACACTGTTTGTCATTAAAGTCAAAGAACATATCCTTTTGGTGCAGATATATGTAGACGACATAATTTTTGGATCTCAATCTTCCCATCTATGTGATAAATTTGCTGAACTAATGAAGAACAAATATCAAATGTCCATGATGGGCGAGATGAATTTCTTCCTAGGTTTGCAGGTAAAACAGTTGCCAGATGGTATCTTTGTAAATCAAGCAAAGTACATTAACGATCTGGTCAACAAGTTTGGAGTTAAAGACAGCAAGCCAGCCAAGATCCCAATGCAGACGAATGGAAAGATAGACCCAGATCCAGAAGGCAAACCAGCACCTATAACAAAATACAGAGGCATAATTGGCTCACTATTATACCTCACTGCAAGTCGACCAGATATCACGTTTGCAGTAGGAGTGTGTGCCAGATATCAAGCCAATCCCAAAGAATCACATATGGAAGTTGTCAAAAAAATACTTAGATATCTTAAAGGAACAGCTCACGTTGGTCTCTGGTATCCGCATGACGACAACTTTGAATTAACAGGCTATTCTGACTCAGATTATGCAGGATGCAAACTGGACAGAAAGTCTACCTCTGGCACATGTCAGTTTCTAGGAAACAAGTTGATATCTTGGTTTTCAAAGAAACAGACATCTGTCGCCACATTAACAACAGAAGCAGAATATATGGCTGCTGGAAGTATTTGTGCACAAATCTTATGGTTGAAACAACAACTAAGGGATTACGAGATCGAAGTAAAAGATATACCAATATTCTGTGACAGTTCAAGTGCAATAGCTATAACACAGAATCCAGTACTTCATACAAGGTGCAAACACGTTGATGTGAGACATCATTTTATTAGAGATCATGTGGAGAGAAAGCACATCCAGATCGAGAAGATTCATACAGATATCCAACGTGCTGACATTTTGACTAAAGCTCTGTCAGAAGAAAGATTTAAGATGCTGTGTGGAAAGCTTGGATTACTAAGTCTGGATGATAGAATAGTAGAAGGTTAGCAGAATGTTAACAGCAGAAGGTTAGCAGAATATTAACAACAGAAGGTTAGCAGAATGTTAACAGCAGAAAGTTAGCAGAATGTTAACAGCAGAAGGTTACCAGAATGTTAACAATAGAAGGTCACCAAAATGTAAAATTCACCAGAACGATGACAACAGAATGCTGTCAAGAATTACAGCATGTCAAGAAGAAAATAATAATTTCACGTATAATAATTTACTCAAATAAGAGTATCACGTGGAAATTATTTCTTAATTACTAAGTCAAGGGGGAACTTTTTGAGGAAATTGAAGCGACCGAGATAAAAGACGTCACTTCCCATAATCAATCTACGAGATTACAGTCTGAAAAGTTATTTCTTTTCCTAGATTTTCTAAATCTTCTATTTTTGTGATGATTAGCACAACTTTGGGAACTGGGATCGAGAAAATCCCTGCAAGAAATAGAAAAAGGGCAGTTGCCGAAAAGAAAGAGATACGCACACGCTCGCCTACAAACCCTAGGATCTAGAGCGTATATCTCACGCAAGGAAAGACGGCAAAACAAAGAATGAAGCGGGAAATCTAAAAAGGGAGATATTCATCCAACCCTTCATTTTCTATGCTTTCATCTATGCCATTAATTATTATGTTATATATATGCGATATACATCTCAGAACTGTTCACCTTCACTTTCTTTGCACTGAGCACTACTTTCCTTAAGCACTTAAGATTATCTCGACTTGTTTCCTCTGTAAAACTCTTTCAAAAATATCTTACGTTTGATCATGGCACCCCAAACTTCTCTATTTCTTCAACATGTGTCCGAGGTTCAGAAGTTTCTCTCACCTGAACCATATGCTGTGTTTGAATCTCACGGATTTCGTAAATTGGAAGAAATTTTTGCCATTGTTACTCGCTACAAAGGTTTTTGAGTTTATTAATATTCCCTATATCTGCATCTTGCTTTCATTATTGCTCTCTTATGAACTGCCTATACCTTGTCCTTTCTTCTAATTAACTGCTTAGATGTGGACATTTATACTTGTTCATATAAACTGATGAATATACATATATTTTCTCTGTATGTTCTTATGATATTAGGTTTCAGCAATATTGTCACCTCTCATCACAACACATTTTTGGCAAAACAAGTGGCTTCATTCTATCTAACATGGCAGAATGATAAATATGGCTATGAAGCAAATGTGTTGATGCCAATCGGTGATAGAACTAGCAAAACGCCATACAATGTCATTGAAATGATCAACCAGACGTATCGGTTGAAAGATGAAGGTTTAACATTAGATGATATCACTCCTGCGCAACTGCAAGAAGCAGTGGAAATAGTGATGGTGATACCGATCAAATACACTGGAAGAATGTTTCAGCGTGCCTTACTCCAACCGGGCTTCAAGTTACTACTCGAAATGGTCCAGAGAATGTTTCTCAACCATAGTGGATCGTATGATCAAGTAACTCCTGAGAAATTTCGAATTTTCACGGCAGTTGTCCTAAATCTCTGAGTAAACTAGAGCAGAATACTGTTTGAATTAATGGCTAAGGAAGCAAAATTGGTCACATATACCAAGGATAGCAGAGGCAGAGGAACTTCAGTGGAAGTTAGAAGAAATCTACAACATTCCACCAAGATCAGTCTGATGGTGGAATGATTTTTTAAGCAGAAAGTCTGGGATGATGCTGTGGAATTCAACACCAGTCTCTCCATACCCAAAGATCAACATCAGCTTGAAATGTCTTTGGGACTCTCACCACAATTTTTCAACAAAATACCTGATGAGGTGCACCGGGTAGCAGCTTTGGAAATGGGCAGTTCTAACCCTACATGGATACCACCTACTAAAGGTGTTGAAAAGAAGAAAGAGAAAGTTCCCAAGGAGAGAGTGGTAAAAGAAAAGACAGCACGTAAACGAGGAAGTTCTGTTGAGACAGAAACGTCTGCATCTCAACCTAAACAGAAGAAACGCAGACTGCGAAAAGTTCAAGAGTCCCCACCACCACCAGAAGATGCTGCAGAACAATCAGAACCAACAGAACAAGAACAGAAGGCCACATAGGCAGCAACAGAGACTCCAGCAGGTGATGTGGAACCAGAAACAAGCCATATTCCACATCAAGAGAAAGATTTTTCTCCAGCTAGAACAGCTACACCCTCACCACACCGAATGGAGAAAATAAGTGAGGATGAGGAGGAAGAGGAAGGAGAATCAACAGATGAGGAGGAAGAAAGGAAACGTCAGGCAGAGAGTATTATCAATCTGTTAGAGAATGAGGCAGAACATTCTGTACTTCAAGAGTTTCCTAGCATTAACTTGCTTCCAGAGAGCTTGGGAGTAGCAAGATGCGTAAAATTTTACTTGCTGGTCAAGGACAGCGAGTATTATATTTTTGATGCACTGCTCCAAATCAAAACAATCGAAGACTTAAAGAAAGAAGAGGCAACCCTTCTCAGTCTGCTTCAAGTCTCCACTGTTCAAGAAGTGAGAGCAGAATACCAACAACTAATTTCTGGGTTCATGCAGCATGAGGCAGAAAAGTTGAACATCACTCTGCAGACAACACACCTTGAAGCCCAGATGGAAGAAGCAGCACCAACAGAACAACCACCACAACCAGAGCAGAGAGAAGCTCCATCCAAGACGCCTGCCAAGAAAACACCAATCATCGACCTTGACTCAGGTGATGATGAACCAATAGGCCAGAACATTGGTGGCGAACCAAGCAATGAAATATACACTCAAGGTGCTGCACAGAAGCTGAAGAAACATGTCAACTTCTACACCATGGAAGAAATCTTGGAGAGAGAACCCAAAACCTTCAACAACTACCAACTGGACAATCTGATCACCCTTCGAGTTGAAGATCAGATGACTGATATCTGCAACTCACTTCAAGAGAAGGCAACACAAATACTCACTGATTTCAACAAACATCAGAAGAATTACGTAAATGACATGGATGAAGACATACGAAGAACGCTCAGAATAGTCAGGAAGGAGCTTGACAAGAAGATTGACGATGATAGATTGGCAAATGAAGCGGGTCAAGCCAAGATCAATCTTTGCCTGACTGGAATAGAAGAAAAAGCTGAAAAGGCCACTACCTTGCTAGCTGATCTTCTAGCAAAACAACAAGAAACAATTGCTGCTGCTGTAGAACAGAAAGGAACTCAACTTGCTGCTCAGTTGAAGGAAGACACTGACTTATCCATCCACGCACAATTTGCTCATTTTGAAAAAGAAAAATTTGTGGAACTGATGCAGCAACACCAAGTGGACGTCTTAAATGACCTCCTTTATCCAAATCCTGAGGAATTTGAAGTTCAGAGCAATCGCATTACTGCTGTGGAAGAGCTGCAAGAAACCTATGACAAGACTCTATCCACATTGAACAGCAGGCTCGAACAAAAACTGGATGCCTCCAACCAGACAGTCAACTTTCTGCTAGGGTTCAAAGCTGAAGCTGAGGAGAAATTTGAGAAAATGACAGAAGAGATTGCCTCACTTCGCACACTCATCACAACACTCCTTGATGATGTCGAAAAGGGGGAAATCTCGGGAGGCAAGGAAAGCAGCAAGGGAGGAAAAGAAAGCAGCAAAAGCAAGAGCGTAAGGACACCAGAAATGGGACAGGGAACAGAAACACCAGCACCAACTCAACCCAGACCTACCACACCTCCAAGACCTGACCCCACCCTACTTGGTACAGAACAACAAGACAAACCAACACCAGTCTCTGATACACAACGCAGCAAGGGTGACAAAGGGAAGAAACCAGTGGATGAAGGAGATCAAATTGCTGAGTTGCTGTTATTTGGAGTCAGCATGGAGCAGGCATGTGACCCAATATTCAGAACTCAATTTTACAAAGATCAGGCAGAGAAAGAGAGGAAGATAACGGCACAGGAGGCCAAGGAAAAGTCATTCCAAACACCTTTCTCATCCCCATCATCTGCTGAACGCTCACAACAACAATCCTTCCAATCAACTACTCACTCCAAGAAGAAGAAAAAGAAACCCTTTGCCTGGAACCTATCTTTGAAGAAGCAGACACCCAACGATGCATGGGTTCCAGAAGGGGATCAAAATGACTGGGAGAAAGTAAAGCAGGGTTTCATTCTGAACAGATACTTCTTGAAGGAGCCTACATATTCAGAGTCAATTCCAGATGAGGACTTCAATAGATACCTGGATAATTTCAGTGACCAGGGCCTCATACAGAGGATCAGAACAGCTGCTTCTGATGCCAAAACTCAGCTCAAGGACCCGGAGAAAGAGTTCATGGTGTGCCCAACAATACCTGGCAGCAACATTCCTGATAAGACATACATTCTGAACTACATCAACCAGCTGGCCAAGATCAAGGGCTACAAAATTGATAATCATGACCCGAACTATGCCAGAGTAAGAGACGGGATCTATGAGAGCATCCAGTTAGTATCTGATGCGCAGAGAGAGAAGATGAAAAAGGGCTGTTGGGAATCCCACAACTAAATTAAGTTTTGATGATGTTCCCTCGAAAACATACTTAGGCTCTCTCATGTTTCTGTATATTATTTTACCTGTTTTGTGTAACAGAGATCTAAAGATTTTAAACAGAAAGTTGAAACCAGCAAGTCTCAAACAGAAGCTGGAGCGAAACAACTCTGACAGAAAGTTGAAACCAGCAAGTCTCAAATAGAAGCTGGAGCGAAACAACTTTGACAGAAAGTTGAAACCAGCAAGTCTCAAACAGAAGCTGGAGCGAAACAACTTTGACAGAAAGTTGAATCCAACATGTCTCAGACAGAAAGCTGGAGCAAGACAACTTTGACAGAAAGTTGAACCAGCAGGTCTCAGACAGAAAGTGGAGCAAGTCAACTTTAACAGAAAGTTGAACCAGAAAGACACTTCAACCAGAAAGTGTCTAACCAGTGTTCAACTAGAAAGACACTGAGACCAGAAAGAACATAACCAGATGGTTTGAAGAAAAACAGAAAGAGCTGAACCAAATCTGTCAATGATGCATTAAAAACAATCTATCGAGAATTGGAAAGAGAATCACTGATTGACACGAAGAAGGAAAGTGATCACAGATGATTTGCTTCCCATTCATAGAAGATTCAATCAACGACTCTACAAGGAAAGAAGAGATATGATTGATTGGCAATCCACAAATCAAATCAAGCTAATCAACAAAAAGGCTAGAAGTTCAAATTCAGGGCCTATATATATTTGAAGATTTAAAGTCTGAAGTATGACGCTAACGATATACTGCAGAAATATTCTCAAGCATTCTATCAGACAAAGCTTCAAACCGTTCGTGATCGCAATCACACATCGATTCAAGTCTGTCTTATCGAGAGAAGAAGGAGATCTTTACTAGCTAGTAGTTTTCTAGTGGATTAACGTGAAGATAACCTGTTTACAGTAGTTTTCTGTAAGTTGTAAAGGGACACGACCCTTAATCGTGCATAAGTTTCAGTTAGTTTGTACTTGGAACTTGTGGCTCGTTCTCAGCGAGGTTAAATAAGAAGAGTATCCTAGTAGTGGATATCTAATCCAGTTTGGATTAGACCGTGGACGTAGGGGGTTTCCCGAACCACGTAAAAATAACTGCGTCATTTAAATTCTGTATTTATATTCAGTTGTTTTTATTCTCTATCTATCTTGCTCATTCAACCTGTATTCTTAATCAATCTTCTAATTATCTGGCTAAGCCTTCAAAAGATTTTCTTAACAAGAGCACCGACTAAGTCCACCATTATTCCGCACACACACACAGTACATTGTTGGAAATTAAGTTCACGCTTACTTTCTGCTTTGTATAACTCACTTGAGAGATTTTATCTGGATAGAATCTAATTGATTAGAAAATCATTTTGTTCTATCAACTTGAGCAATCTGTAATTCAGAAAGCTTGCATCTCTCTGATTGAATTAATCAAGTAAACTGAAAAGTTTGCATTTGGTGTATTCCCCCCCCCATACACCAAACCTTGCTCTTTCGGGACCAACAAGGGCGGTGCAGCCAGATGGTTCTCTTAGATAGATCTTTCCTCTTATTTTCTGTTTTTGCTCTCCATTATTTCTGTTGTCCACCTGTACTTATCGATTCTGATATCTATTGATGTGGAGTTTTCTAAAGACAAAATCTTATTGTCCAGAATCTTTATTGTTATTTATTGTTATTTAACTTAAATAACAATTGGCTAATCTTTCCAGAACATGATACATGTTAATTTGGCTACGCTGATTTAGTGTGGTTTCGACATCATCAAAAAGGGGGAAATTGTTGGGAACCCTACAGATAATTTAAGTTTTGATGATGATTCTCGAAAACACACTTGATATTATTCCTGTTCTGTATTATTTCTATTTAGTCTCCTTGTAACAGATGAAAGCTGAAGCATGTCTAAGCAACAGAAAGTTGAAGCAAGTCTAAGCAAGACAATTTTAACAGAAAGTTGAACCAGAAAGCTTCAAACAGAAAGATGAAAGAAGTCTCAGACAGAAAGCTGGACCGGATGAACCAGCAAGTCTTAGATAGAAAGCTGAACCAGCAAGTCTTAGACAGAAAGCTGAACCAGCAAGTCTTAGACAGAAAAGTTGAACCAGCAAATCTCGAACAGAAAGTTGGAGCAAATCAACTTTAACAGAAAGTTGTTCAACCAGAAATTACTCAACCAGTGTTCAACCAGAAAGGCATTAAAACCAGAAAGGGAGTAACCAGAAGGTTTCAACCAAAACAGAAAGAGTTTAACCAAACCTGTAAATAATCGTAACAGATCAATAGAGCTATCAAAACCACCAGATGACAATGCCCCTCTCATCATATCTCTTACCACGTTAATATTAAAGTTCATCCATCGAGAATTGGAAAGAGAATCACTGATTGACACGAAGAAGGAAAGTAATCACAGTTGATCTGCTTTCCATTCATAGAAGATTCAGTCAACGACCCTACAAGGAAAGAAGAGATATGATTAATTGGCAATCCACAAATCAAATCACGCCAATCAACAAAAGGCTAGAATTTCAAAATTCAAAGCCTATATATGTTTGAAGATTTAAAGTCTGATGTGTGCTAGCGCTATATTACTGAAATATTCTCAAGCAATTCTATCTTACATCAGACAAAAGCTTCAAACCGTTCGTGATCGCAATCACACCTCGATTCAAGTCTGTCTTATCGAGAAAGGAAGGAGATCTTTGCTAGCTAGTAGTTTTCTAGTGGATTAACGTGAAGAAATCCTGTTTACAGTAGTTTTCTGTAAGTTGTAAAGGGACACGACCCTTATTCGTGCATAAGTTTCAATCAGGTTTGTAATTGAAACTTGTGGCTCGTTCTCAGCGACTATAAATAAGAGAGTATCCTAGTAGTGGATATCTAATCCAGTTTGGATTAGACCGTGGACGTAGGGGGTTTCCCGAACCACGTAAAATAACTGTGTTATTTACTTTCTGTATTTACATTCCAGTTGTTTTATTCACTATCTGTCACTCTCATACAAACTGCATTCTTAATCAATTCTCTAAATACTCGACTAAGATTTGAAAGGTTTTCTAATCAAAGAGCACCGACTAAGTCCACCATTATTCCGCACACAATACACTGTTAGAAAATAAGATCACTCTTACTTTCTGCTTTGTATTACTCACTTGAGAGATTCTAAGTAAATTGAAAAGTTTGTATTTGGTGTATTGCCC
>JAPKLX010002136.1:0-15129 GCA_026898415.1 Leonotis leonurus | reverse complement strand
TGTATTCCCCCCCCCATACACCAAACCTTGCTCTTTCGGGACCAACAGAGGTGGATATGGACATGAGAGGAGATGGACAATGATAGGGAAAAATAGGATGAGGCATAGTTAGTGAGGCAATTTAATAAGAAGAGGCTGTGGATGTGGTGTTTTTTGTGAAGATCTCAGAATAAGGGAATTCTTTTTCATTGAAGTGGACTGTGTCAGCTATGTATACCCTTCCAAATGGCACTAGACATCTATAACCTTTGTGAGACTCACTGTAGCCAAGAAAGACACACTTGGTGGATCTAAACTACTGCTTGTTTGAATTATAAGGTTTGAGGTATGGAAAACAAGAGCAATCAAAAACCTTGAGGAACTTGTAGTCAGGTAACTTGTGAAACAACTAATGAAAAGGAGATAAACCTTCTAAGCAAGGAGTAGGCAACCTATTTATAAGATAGACAGAGGCTTGAAAAGAGTCCCACCAAAAGTGTAAAGGCGGTTTGGCTTGTGCTAGAAGAGTGAGGCCAACATCAACAATGTGTTGATGCTTTCTTTCGGCCCTACCCTGCTGAGTATGAATGTAGGGACCTGGATGTTGAAATTTAATGCCTAAAGATTTCAGATAGGAGACTAAAGGCCTGAATTCAACACCCCCCCCCCCCCCCCCCAACAATTTGTTTGAAAAGCTTTAATAAGAGTTGAGAATTGACAATGAATCATTTGGACAAATTCTTGGACAATTTTATGGATAAATCCAAGTGAAAAGAGTAAAGTCATCAACAAAATGAATATAGTATTTGTAGGTAGAAGAAACAGTTGAAGCAAGTCCCCACACATCCGAATGGATAAGCTCAAAAGGTTTATTACTTTTTACAGATTGAGTAACATGAGATTTTTGATGAAATTTGCCAATCTTACAAGCTTCATAAAAACTAAGAGACTTTGAGCTAAAAGGAACAGATAAGTGTTTACAAATTTTTGCAGTAACAGCAGCACTAGGGTGTCCTAAGGCTTGATGAAGAGTGTACATGTTGATACTGCAAAGTCCTACAAACTTGGGAGAACTTGGAGTAGGAGAAACAGGAAATGAGTGCCAGACGGTTGATTATTTGAGTAGAAGCAAGAGAGATCAAGCTGATAAAGACCCTTGAATAGAATTCCCTTTAATAGAGGCTGTAGTGTGGTTTTGTCCTTTACCAAGCAATAATCATGATGAAATTCAATGAGTACGTTATTGTCCATGGTAAACTGAGAAATGCTAAGCAAGTTTTTAGTGATTTAAGGAACGTATAATATATGATTAAGGAGTAAGGAAGAGCTTGAGTTAAGAGACAAAGTAGTGTTACATATAGAGGAAATAGGCAGATTACTGTCATTGCCAACCATGAGTTTTTCATTGCCCAACTAATCACTACTCAGTTCTAGATTCTGCAAGCCATTTGTAATATGTGTAGATGCTCCACTATCCACAAACCAAACGCCATCATCTACACTAGAGTCATCTTAAGAAAGATCTGCAGCAAAAGCTTGAGGAGTGTGTGTAGTGTCCTGACTTGTAAAATGTACAACCTCTTATAACATTTGATAGCAACATGACCCGGCCTACCACACAATTGACAAATAATGGTTTTAGTAGAGAAGTTTCTACCCCCAGCAGTTGAACAACCTCTCATACCACGACTATTCCCTTTGTAAGCAACATTTGCAGTTGGAGCAGAAAGACTAATGCTCGAAGGAAAGATGTTGGAAGAGAACACCTTCATTTGTTGTTGTATCCTGAACTCATAGGACTGGAAAAGCAACTGTAAATCTTGAGCATTGACAGAATCTGATTGATTCATAACATTCACAACCAGTGCTTCATAATCATCACCAAAACTAGCAAGTAAATACATCACCAACTCCTCATCAGAAATGTGTTGACCAACAGTAGAGAGTTGATCAGCATATCCACGCATCTTGAGAAAATACTCCTGAACATACATGTTTAGCTTCTTTGAAGATGGAAGAAGCATTCTTAATTGGATTATTCGAGATCTGGAATGAGAGAAGAACATTTTATCAAGCACAATCCAGAGATCTCTAGCAGTGACACAACGAACAATGTGTCCTAGCATTGATTCTCCAATAGAAGATATCAACCAGCCAAGTAAGATTTGATCCTTCTTAATCCAGGTAGCGTAGGCTGGATTCGTTGTAGAAGGTGATCCAGAAGAACCAGCTAGGAACAGTGGTGGCGAAAGAGCATTAACAACAATGTGTTCCTCGAAGCCATGGCCACGAATAATAGGGAGAACTTGAGCTCTCCAATAGGTGTAGTTATGACGTTCAAGCTTGAGAGGAACATGTGGAAAATGTGGAAGAGAGGATTGAGAGGGAGAAGAAGCGGAAGACAATGATCGATACAAAGAAAAATTATGCCGATTTAAGTGTGGCTCGTGATACCATATTGGAAGTTTGAAACTGAGAACATAAAATGATAGAATAAGGTTTGACAAGATGAAGAATGAGATGAAGAGAAGATGTATATGATTGAATCATGAAAGTGAACTGAGTCTACAATGGATACATCACTCTTATTTATAAAGCTAGCTAGATGAGTGTGAACACACAAGATAACTACCTAGCGTCTAACAATACGCTAACAAACATCTAACAATCATCTAACAAACTAACTACATGGAAACATCCTTAATAATCTTGAACCAAACCGCCACATCTTGATCTTTCTATAGCCCTCTCTTGATGCTTCTACTTCCTTCATGACACTTCCAACCATGCACTCAAATACACCCAAATGTAGTTACAGATCTTAACGATCATGTGTGTTATTTATTTTTGTAAGGATAAGTTCTAAACCCTTTTCCCAAAGTTTAATGTAATTATAAATTAATTGGAACCTATATAAACATATAGCTATAAATGTAGCCTGTGTTTATTTGAAGGGGTTAAGGAAGTATAATCAACTAGTAACATTGCCTTTTATTTAGATACAACCGTACATGCTCACACACACACACAAAAAATCAACATAAAAGACAATGTAAATATTGTTGGATTGGTTCTAAAAAGATATATGTTAGATTGACTAATTTCTGGATTACAATTTTCAGTTTCAACACAATAAAGGCCCAATAGTTATTCAAGTATTAACCCTACCGTGTATAGGAGTAATTTTATTTGTAGCCACTTCTTCTTACTCTTTGTAGCTTCCTATTCAAAAAAAACAAATAAATTAATCTCATATTTAATCATTTAATTTAAAAAAATATTTTTAATTATTTATTTATTTATAAAAGTCTACATACATCGGTCAACACATTGATTAACTTTCATGAACTGGAAACCAAAATAATGAAAAAAATTATTAATTGAACCGACTGATCAAAGAATATAAACCAAACAGCAAATTGACTAATCAAAACCAATTGATTTTGACTAATTTTATTTTGAACCGAACCATTATTAATTTTTATGATTATTTAATATTATGATATTTATATTAATTATTTATATATATATATATAATATTTATATGATAAGGTTTCAGTCGGTTCGCTTACGGACCGAACTAGCAAGACAGATTGAAATTTATCGATTCTAAAATTTACAAATTGAACCGAAAGCGACTCAAATAAAAAACCAAATTTAAATCAATCAAAACACATTCCTCGGTTCCATTTTTGCACTCTTATAATGTCAATATTTCTATGTATGATGGTCTCCTAATATACAACTTTCTTCAAGAAAATGACTAAAATAATCATACTTGCCCCACTCTCTGTATTTTTTTGAAAAAATTTGATATATTTCTTCATTGCATCATTGCTTCAGGTTCAATAATCCCCAGATAAGATCTGGAAAATTATCGTTACTAAAAGGTAGTTGATTGACTATATTATCTTTATATTTTATAGTCGCGCGTTTACTAACTAGTGTTATACTCTCATTTTGCATTTCCACGCTTATTTTCTTTTCTAATTATTCTTTCTTCCTATATCCCCTGATAAATATTTTATTAGTAAAAAAATTTCTCGGTCATTTTAAAATTCAAGAATAAAACAATGGAGTAGTAAGGTTTGGAAAATTGATTTTGAACTTATATGGTTCTTAATTAATTTGGTGGTTGTATATTTAATTTTTTGAGAATTAAATGGTCGAGACATATTTCAAAATCGATTTTCTCGGTGAGTGAGAAATGCATTGTGGAAGATTTTGAAAATATTTGGGCCAATCTAGTTGAAGACTATGAGGTCCAAATGGTGGAAGCTCATCTCTATGTTGTAAACCCATGGATTAAAAGCCCATGAGTTGAAAGTCCATAGAAACCCATGACCTTTGGTCTTTCACATTCTATTACTAATGGGACTTTATATTGGGCTTTTAATAGAGACTTTTGAGTTGTCCCCCATATGACTATAAAATGAGGACTTGAGAGCTCATTTTGAACACACCAATCTTGAGCTCTCTCTTCTCTCCATTCATACATTCTCATTCTAGTTGATAGGTTTTCATTAGTTAGCTCGGTTCTCTCCCTCGTTAAGTTCGCCGGGGCCTTTAGAGTTTGTGGTGCTACTACTCTAAAGGACGAAGTCGTTTTATCTTTGGGGACGATACGCCGGACCGTGAGCACTAGCCGGGGCGTATCTTGTCTTGCGGAAAAAGGGATTTCCTCGACTCGACTTTATTTTAGTAGTTCGATTGTAATTTCCAAAGCTTTGTATTCCTCGGTTTCTCGATTTAATAAAATCCTTATTTTATTACAATCGCAAGACGAGATACCGACTTTACTTTGGAGATGTCGACTTCCTCAAATACCGCTGTCGTTGCCTCAACTGCCGCCGCCGCCGCCACGTCCACTGCTGCCACCACTCTGACCGGTGGCTCCGCTGCTGTCAATACCTCTACCGGGACTAACGTGTCGGTGATGGCTCCTCTTTCGAGGGCTCTGCCTCAAGGGGAGAAACCCGAGAAGTTTGTGGGTGTAGATTTCAAGAGGTGGCACCAAAAGATGTTGTTTTACCTAACAACATTGGGTCTTGCCAACTTCTTGAGTGAGGATGCTCCGGATGTACCGGAGGATGCGGACTTCCAAGTTCCTGCTGCCTCTGATGTCTGGCATCAAGGCGACTTCCTAGGAAAGAACTATGTGCTAAACGGATTAGAGGATACTCTATACTCGGTTTATGCCGGAGTGAAAACGGCAAAAGAGCTGTGGGATGCTCTTGAGAAGAAGTACCGTGTCAAGGATGCGGGAACAAAGAAGTTTCTTGTAGCCAACTTTTTGGACTTCAAGATGATCGACTCTCGATCCGTTATGGAGCAAGTGCAAGAGTTGCAAACTCTTTTGCACGACATGCAAGCGGAACAAATGCATTTGCCGACTCCGTTCGTAGTTGCTGCCATGATCGAGAAGCTTCCACCGAGTTGGAAGGACTTCAAGAACTATCTTACTCATAAAAAGAGTGAGATGGAGATTGAAGATCTTATTGTCAAGCTTCGAATCGAAGAAGACAGTAGGAGGCGTGATCCAAGGTTTAAGCTTGGAGACGAGGCGAAAGCCAACTTGATGGAGCGTGGCGAGAACTCCAAGAAGCGTGGCCGCCCGAATGCTAAAGGCAAGGGCAGAGTTTTTGCTCGAAAATTTGAAGGCACATGCTTCAATTGCGACAAGCCAGGCCACATGGCGAAGGACTGCACTAGTCCTAAGAAGAAAAAGAAGGCAACTAAGCGGTATGCCCACACGGTCGAGAAAGACAAGTGGGACGAGGATGACTTAGCTGCCGTGGTTTCTGAAGTCAACCACGTTGACAATCCTCATGCCTGGTTTATCGACACGAGTGCTACCGTTCATGTGTGCTCGGATCGAACTATGTTTTCAACGTATCAAGCTATTGAGGGAAAGAAGCTACACATGGGCAATCAAGACTCGTCCGAGGTGGTCGGAGTAGGTGATTGTGTGCTCAAGTTGACGTCTCGTCAAGAGCTAAGGTTGAAGGATGTGCTGCATGTCCCAGACATCCGAAAGAATCTTGTGTCGGGTTCTATACTTGTTAGTAAGGGCTTTAGGCTCGTGTTTGAATCTGACAAGTTTTTTTTGTCTAAGTTTGGTACTTTTCTTGGAAAGGGTTTTCTTTCCAATGGTTTGTTTAAACTGAATGTAATGGTTGTTCGCCGTGTACCTAAACTTGAGAATAATGAGAATGTTTCTATTTCCTCTTATTTACTTGAGTGCTCTAATTTATGGCATTGTAGATTGAGACATGGTAATCTAAATGCGACAAAGAGATTAGTAAATTTAGATTTACTAAAAGTGAGTGAATTTAATTCACAAGGAAAATGTGAAATCTGTGTTGAAGCCAAAATGGCTAAACTACCATTTCACTCAGATGAGAGGAGCACTGAACCTCTAGGTTTAATTCACACGGATGTGTGTGACTTAAAATCTGTGCAAACTAGAGGGGGTAAAAAGTATTTCATTACTTTTATTGATGATTGCACACGATATTACTATCTTTATCTTCTAAGAAGTAAAGATGAGGCGATTGAAGCTTTCAAAAACTTCAAATCAGAAGCAGAAAATCAACTTGATCGTAAGATTAAAGTTGTGAGAAGTGATAGAGGAGGGGAGTATGTTGCTCCGTTTGAGAGTTATGCAACGCAAGTGGCATAATTCATGAAACTACAGCCCCATATTCACCTCAGTCTAACGGGGTTGCTGAACGCAAAAATCGTACTCTTAAAGAGATGATGAATGCCCTGTTGATAAGTTCGGGATTACCCCAGAACATGTGGGGGGAAGCTGTCTTAACGGCGAATTATATCCGGAATAAAATTCCACTTAAAGGTAAGGATGTGACTCCCTACGAGATGTGGAAAGGACGCAAGCCGTCGTACAAATACCTCAAAGTGTGGGGGTGTTTAGCTAAAGTTCAAGTGCCTTTACCGAAACAAGTTACAATTGGCCCTAAAACAGTTGATTGTATCTTTATCGGCTATGCACTTAACAGTAGCGCGTACCGTTTTGTTGTTCACCGCTCAGAGGTTTCCGATGTGAAAGAAGGTACAACGATTGAGTCTCGAAATGCTATATTCTTTGAGAATATATATCCTTGTAAGGATAAGGGAAATGAAATAGTGGTAAATAGCTCTACTAAAAGAACTGTTGAAGAGGCTACGAGTTCTCATCCGGTTGATGATGAACCGAGACATAGCAAAAGAGGCAGAGTTGCCAAATATTTTGGTCCTTACTTCATCACGTTTATGTTAGATGAAGAACCAAAGTCAATTCAAGAAGCCCTCTCAGGCCCAGATGCTGCATTCTGGCAAGAGGCTGTCAATAGTGAGATTGATTCTATAATGGAAAATCACACGTGGGTGTTGACCAATCTCCCGGAAGGTCATAAACCGTTAGGTTGTAAATGGATCCTTAAAAGGAAATTTAAACCTGATGGCACTATTGACAAGTTTAAGGCTAGACTTGTAGTCAAAGGCTTTAAACAACAAAAAGGGTATGATTTCTTTGATACCTATTCACCTGTGAGAAGGATTACATCTATTCGGGTGCTTCTCGCGATTGCTGCCTTGCACAATCTTGAGATTCACCAAATGGATGTTAAGACTGCCTTTTTGAATGGTGAATTGAAGGATGAGATATACATGGAACAACCCGAGGGATTTGTTGCACCGGGTCAAGAGAATAAGGTGTGCAAATTGGTTCGTTCCTTGTATGGTTTGAAACAAGCACCTTTACAGTGGCACTTGAGATTTGACGAAGTTATGTTGTCAAATGGTTTCAAAATCAACAAGTGTGATAAATGTGTTTACATTAAAGGCTCACCTAACGTCTTCGTTATTGTGTGTCTTTATGTAGACGACATGTTGATTATGGGAAGTAATAATCAGGTTATCGTTGATACGAAACGAATGTTAAAGAGGAATTTCAAAATGGTTGATTTGGGGTTGGCAGATGTGATTCTTGGGATAAGAATTTTAAGAACATCCGAAGGAATTGCTTTAACACAATCTCACTACGTTGAGAAAGTGCTAAAGAAATTCAATGCTTTTGATAGCCTGCCGGCTAAGACCCCTTTAGAGCTCAACGTACACTTGAGTAAGAACAAGGGCGATCCTGTTGCTCAAGAAGAATACGCTAGAGTTATAGGTAGTTTGATGTATATCACAAACTGCACTAGACCGGATCTAGCTTGTTCTGTGAATAAGTTGAGTAGATTCACGAGTAATCCAAGCAAGGAACATTGGAAAGCTCTGACGAGAGTTTTGAGATACTTGAAGTATACTCTTAACTTTGGTTTGCATTACTCAAGATATCCCCCTGTCTTCGAAGGATATTGTGATGCAAATTGGATATCTGACTCGAGAGACTCATTCTCAACGAGTGGATATGTCTTCGTTGTGGGGGTGGTGCTGTTTCTTGGAAATCAACGAAACAGACGTGTATAGCCCGATCCACCATGGAATCCGAGTTTATAGCTTTGGATAAAGCAGGAGAAGAAGCTGAGTGGCTTCGTAATTTTCTAGAAGATATTCCATGTTGGAAGAAACCTGTGCCGTCAGTGGTGATACACTGTGATAGTCAAGCTGCTATCGGACGAGCACATAACGGGCTATATAACGGTAAGTCACGGCATATAAGACGTCGTCACAATACCATTAGAGAATTGATCACAAGTGGTGTTATCTCAGTTGATTACGTGAGATCAATAGATAACGTAGCGGATCCGTTAACTAAAGGCTTAAATTGTGATCAAATGGTTAAATTGCTAGAGGGAATGTGATTAAAATCCACATCTTAAGGATGAGTATAATGGTAACCCAACCATGATGACTGGAGATCCCAAGAACTTGGTTTAATGGGAAAACTAAGTTATATGAATCCGTGTTGTAATACTCGGCCCTTCCCTAGAAAGCAAATGAGTGTTGAATACTTGCCATGTGGTGAGGATAAGTCTTTTGACTTTATATGATTCTTGGTATAGGAGTATGGCAAGATACTCGATAAGAATCACCTATGTAAGTGAGAAGTGGGGCCGCTTCATGTGAATAGTCACTTATGAATCCGAAGAGGGTGTCCATGGCTGAAACGGATCCAAACGTGAGAACTGACGAGGTCGAGGTGGTATTGTGTTAATACTATTGACTCGGTATACACTAAGGAGGAATAGTTCAAGACATCGCGTCCACTAGTCCGCCGGTATGCCCGATGGTGTTAACTATGGAAGGTTCAAAACCACAAGTTACCTTTCCGTATGCGGTATTGCCTCATGAGAATTGAGTGTGTGTCTGCATTCATGCATTTGCATTTTCACTCATGTGGGGGATTGTTGGAAAATTGATTTTGAACTTGTATGGTTCTTAATTAATTTGGTGGTTGTATATTTAATTCTTTGAGAATTAAATGGTCGAGACATATTTCAAAATCGATTTTCTCGGTGAGTGAGAAATGCATTGTGGAAGATTTTAAAAATATTTGGGCCAATCTAGTTGAAGACTATGAGGTCCAAATGGTGGAAGTCCATCTCTATGTTGTAAGCCCATGGATTAAAAGTCCATGAGTTGAAAGTCCATGGAAGCCCATGACCTTTGGTCTTTCACATTCTATTACAAATGGGACTTTATGTTGGGCTTTTAATAGAGACTTTTGAGTTGTCCCCCATATGACTATAAAATGAGGACTTGAGAGCTCATTTTGAACACACCAATCTTGAGCTCTCTCTTCTCTCCATTCATACATTCTCATTCTAGTTGATAGGTTTTCATTAGTTAGTTCGGTTCTCTCCCTCGTTAAGTTTGCCGGGGCCTTTAGAGTTTGTGGTGCTACTACTCTAAAGGACGAAGTCGTTTTATCTTTGGGGACGATACGCCGGACCGTGAGCACTAGCCGGGGCGTATCTCATCTTGCAGAAAGAGGGATTTCCTCGACTCGACTTTATTTTAGTAGTTCGATTGTAATTTCCAAAGCTTTGTATTCCTCGGTTTCTCGATTTAATAAAATCCTTATTTTATTACAGTTTCTATTTTAGTTATTGGAATATTCTCTTTTTATATTTTCAACGCAATTAAAATGGATAAAGAGTAGAAATTAATCCATTATCTTAGTATATGAGTTTTGATGAAAACATTTAAATGGAGATGGTGCGAGTATTTTTTTGTTTTGTTTAGTAAAAGTGAATATTTTTAGTCGACTTTATTTTTAAAATGTGTGAACTCATTTTTTATTTTTAAAAAATTTGAAGAGAGATAACAAAAAATTGAAGAGTTAAAATAAATATATTGAAGAAATAAAAGAAATGTAATAAAATTTGGGATTGAAATATGATATTTATCGATGAAATTGAGATATGTAAATAAATAAAGTAAAATAACAAAAACAAGTTGGAGGCATAGGTGAGCGATCCCCACTGCCCATAGCGCAGGCTTCTGTAGCCGCTTGCATAAGTGAGCTTGGCACCTGAACCCCTATTGTCCATAGTGTGTAACTCTCGATCATACTCATTCTCCTGAATAACGAGCTCCTGCCCGGAAGCGTGCCCTGAGATGCACTGAATTACTTGTCTTTAAAGCTTCCTATTTTACTTGTGGGTATTATTATATATTCCCGATTGATTAGAAAATGTGGGGTTTGATCATTAAATCATAAATTATTTATAGTAGTATATTTGACTTTTTCTTTTTATTCGTTTAAATTATTAAAACATTCAACTTTTGGTGTTTTTCAACTGTTTCCATAAACAAGTGTTAGTATGCTAATCCATGCCTATTTATTTTATGGGGTAAATATTAAAATACTCATTTTAATAAGTAAAAGATAAAAAATATTTATTTAAAAATAAAAAATAAAAAATACTCAATTTACATGATAACATGAGAAAATTGATCATGTGTTCATGTTATTCAAATTTTAAATAACTTGAATAATATGAACACATGAGAAAAATTTTCATGTTATCATACAAAGTGGGTATTTTTTATCTTTTATTTTTAAATTAATATTTTTTATCTTTATTTTATAAACGTGAATAATTTTACCTATTACCCCTTATTTTTTTCTTCCTTCGACTTTTATCTATTGTATGCTAGTCAAATATTTGACAATACTAAACGGTTATCTATTGTATGCTAGTCAAATATTTGACAATACGGTGAAACAAAATATTAAACTTCTTCAACTGAAAGTTATATTTATTTATTGCTATTAGTCCACATTTAGTTAAATTCAGTTTAAGATCTAATCAATGTTGTGTAATAAAAAACTGCTGAGATGTGAAAGTCAGAAGTGAATATCAACGGTTAGAAATTGAGATGTCATGGGAATTAATTGGCAGTTTACACACGATGAGTCATTTTATTGATATAAATTAGTGTGAGAGTCGATCGAGTCCAATTCACCTTCTTAATGAAGTATTCAAATTTCAAACCATGAAACCATTAAAAAAATTGAGCTGCGAAATATGCCAGTTGAGACCTTTGATTTCCAACATCAATCAATTATAAATAAATACACATGATGACATTAACATTCCTCCTAAAAAAAATACTTAATCTAACATATTTAAGAATTATATAAATAAACTACTATATCTCGGTCCTACTAAATGTGGTCATATTTTCTTATTAGATTGTTTATTAAAAATGGTCAGTTACTAAAAGTAGAAACAAATTTACCTTTAAAATAAAATAGACTACTTTTAAAAACACAAAAAACTGATTTTTTTTTTAATCTTTGTGCTATCTATTTGTGGTCACATTTAGTGAGTATGGGGAATAGATTTTTTCGACAATTATGTTGAAATATAATTCCATATATGTTTGTCTGCAAACAGACCAATTGATTTTACCTATTTTGGCCACCGGTTCTAAAGATAACCGAATTAGAACTAGAATCGACAATTGTATGCCACGGTTCAACGGAAACCGAATTAAAGGTTCTGTGTAAAAATGAATATGAAAGCATCATATAATATATGAAGGGGTAATAGGTAAAATTACCCACTTTTATAAAATAAAAATAAAAAATACCCACTTAAAAGTAAAAGATAAAAAATATCCACTTTTTACAATAACATGATGAATTTCATCATGTGATCATGTTATTTTTACAATAACATGATGAATTTCATCATGTGATCATGTTATTCAAGTTATTTTAAATTTGAATAACATGAACACATGATCAATTTTATCATGCTATTGTAAAAAGTGGGTATTTTTTATCTTTTATTTTTAAGTGTGTATTTTTTATTTTTTACTTGTCAAAATGAGTATTTTAACATTTACCCCATATATGAAATAGCCACACACATTTACAGCAAATTATCTGTGTAAAAAATTAAATTAACCAAAATTTCATATTAAGATAATGAAAATTTTCCAAAATTTTCCATTAAAATAATGTAAGGTCCTTCATGTGACATATCTATATATATATATAATAGGAAGCATTCCAATTGAAATCAATTTGAGTAACAATTTTGTAAATAACTTCAATTTCAATGACAAATATAATACTATAACTATTAAATTTAAAAATGTACCTTAACAGGATTCAATCTCTATACCTTTCATATAGAAGGCTATATTGTGAACCAATAAAGCAACAAGATAACTTGAACATAAAACAAATCATAATATAAATGTACAACTGAATCTGGTTTATGTTTAGCATTTAGCTTTTTAATTTTTAAAACTTTATGGATTATTTTCTCTTTCCTATAACACATTTCTCCTAAAATTATTTATTTTCTTCGTAAAATAGTTGCAATATTATGCATATTAAATTAAAGATCTCGACAATACATTTAATTTGATATATATTATATAAAATATAAATTTAATATAAAAAATTATAACACATTAGTAAATTGAAAATAATTATATGTATACATATTCTTATACATATAATATATTTTACTAAATTATAATGTTCCTAATTATAAAGTTGAATACTCTTTATAATATGTTTTAATATTATGCATGAAGATAAATTAGACATAGTGTCTCAATCTATTTTTACTATAAAATTTCAATGTTATCTAATATGTTTTCCTAATTTTATTTTTTTATATCTAAGTTTAATCTTTTATTTAGTATAAAAACTTGTCATATTTAATCAGTGTATATAATTATTTTTAATATTTAATACTAATAATTATGATCAATTTGTATTACAACTAAATATATTGACTTTGTCTCACTTATATATTGACTTTGTCCCACTTATTTAAACACATTTTTCTTTTTTAGTTGTCTCATTTATTTAGACACATTTCTTTATTTAGCAAATTATAAAGCACAAACCATGTTCTTCAAAAAATATTACAACTAAATATTAATATCAATGTGAAAAGTAAATGAATTTAAATAAGTGGGAGAAAAGGAGTATAGTTTTTTTAAAATATTAATTTTAATGTATTATTATAAATATTAATTAAATACTAAATTTAATAGTGAAATATATAATGTAATACAAATGGTCATTCCATTTAGGAGCTCTATTAATTTACCAGCTCTATTAATTCTCAGTTACATAAAATTATGTCAAATATTTATTATTATATAAAAGAATTAGAATTTCACAACAAAATATAACGACAAATAATAATGAGTTCAAATATATTTATTATGAATTTTTTATCAATATACACATATGTTTAAATACTTATGTAATATTATCTTATTTTTTAATTTCAATGTGTTGTTATAAATTAATAAAAAACTACTCTTTATAAAATAAGAAATTGAATGAGGTAAAATAAATCGAAGTTATTGTATCAAATTGTTGCTTCTGTTCTCAAATTTTGAAACTGTAACCGAATTGTCCCCGACATAGTCACAATTGAGAAGAGTACTATCGATTACGATTTTAAAATCACCAAATAAAGTTGGATTACAATATTTTTGATTTTCTTAAGTATCTATATTATAAATTATTTATAAATAGATTATAAACCCGTGCATAGCACGGGTGCAATACCTAGTCATATTAAATAAGTTAAAAATGTCAATACAATATAAGTAATGAGTTTTAATGAATTATCTAATAACATGATTAATCATTTTTAGTAAAGAATAACGAACATCAGGTTTGTTAGTAGATCCATTGAATTACGGGCTCTCATCCATGGGCGTTACGGGCTCTCACCCATGGGCCCAAAAGTTACACTTCAATTTTATTTTATTAATATTTCAAAATAAATTTATAGTAAATAAAAAATTGAAGTTTTCAAAAAATCCTTGATTTTTCTTTTGAAAAAAATAATAAAACATTCAATAATGAGGTGCCAATTGAAAGTAAGATGAGATCATAAGTGTTAAATCATCATCTACAATTTGACTTAAAAATATGAATTTTAAAGGAAAAAATAATGCATGAAGATATATATATATATACTGCCGTTATGATACAATACACTATTAAACCATTTGGTGGCAATTATTTCAGAATTCCTTATGCTTGGTTGGTTAAATAAATTAGATTTATATAATTATCACTTTTAAATTAATATTTTTTATTAATATTTTTTATTTCCTCTTTAATCACATCACCACTTCATATGTCATATATTATGCATAAATATGTGAGTGACTAATCACATGAATTTATAAATAGGTGACTAAATAATCACATAATTTGTGTGATTATTTGATCACACACGTTTGAGTAGAAGTGAGAGCATATGAAGTGGTGCCTGCTTAAGAAGAGATTTTTAATAATAAATGTGAAATTGAATAGTAATAATTATATCAGTTTAATCTATTTAATCTAATCAAACAAACCGAACACTACAACAAAAAATAGATTTCTAGACACTGAAAAGTGCCCCAATATATAGTCTTTCGGGGCACATATAATTTTCGGGGCACTTATCATATGTGTCGCGTGTAATCGTGTCGCGAAAGAGTTAGAGGCACTTTTTAAGTGCCTCAACACAAATGGCTTTCCAGTTATTTAAATGTGTCCCCATATTGGATTTTGAGACATATATTTGTGTCTTGAAATGAAATATGGGGACACTTATCCCTGCCTTCAAATGAAATATTGAGATAAATATTTGTGCCCTAAACTGAAATATCAATATACTTATTTGTGCCCTTAATTTAAGTATCAAGACACATATTTAT
>JAPKLX010004164.1:0-10286 GCA_026898415.1 Leonotis leonurus | reverse complement strand
GAAAAGCCTACTTGAATGGTCTTGATTGGTGTTTGCCTTGTTCTCGTGATGCGGATCCGACCTCTCGTCGAAACCTTTCATAAGAACCTCGAGTGAGATATAATCTTCTAGTGCTTTTAACATATTCTAAGTATAAAGAATATTTTCCTTTTATGGCTTGGGAATTATTCTCAAATCTCTACTCAACTATTATACGAGTCCAAAAATTGAAATTCTAGAGGGGTCGTTAATGATGGTTTCTAAGTCACCTTACGATTCGGTAAATTTACTGTATCCAATAAGTAATTATTGGGCAATATATATATATATATAATAGGCATTTCTATTTTAATATTTTGATGTTTAAATCAAAATAACTAATTTATCTAGATTTAACTAACCTCAAAAATCATACTCTAAATGTGGTTTATAATTTGATCATTTCTTATGATCAAATCTCACTTACTCAATTAAATTCTAATTTAGCAAATTGAGTTCTTATTTTATAGAAGAATTCTATATGCATAGTCTAACTTATAAATTCAAATTAACATATAACTAATTAATCTAATTTTAATAATTGCATAAGTCATAGCTCGTTAATAACTTACTAATTCATCCGAATTAAATTAAATTAGTGCGTTCTAATTTTTTTTTTTCGGCCCGTAAAGTTTAAATCTCGACCCGGCTAATTTTACTATACTCGGCCCGTCAAATATTTATTTCCAAGACTAACTATTTCTAATTATAAGGTTCAATTACTTTATTTTAATATCAAGCCCATACTTAACCAATTTAACTATTACTATAATATCATATATATATATATATGTATATACATATATATGTGTGTGTGTGTACGTGTACATGCATGGGAATGCTTCTCCCTCTTCGCCCTTCCTTCTTCTTCTCTCTCGTCGTCTCTACTCCGCTCCTTCCATCTCTGCCTCTCCGATCACCACCGCGCCACCATCACCACGGTCCAGTGTCGTGATTTTACTCATTCAAAACTTCTCTCTCTCTCTCTCTCGTTCTGCCCTCTATCTCCCCCGTCGCCTCCTCTCTCTCGCTCTTTCTTCTTCTTCTTTCTTCCTTTCCTATCTCACTATTTCTTTCCCACAGACACGCAGCACCGCTGCCACCTTCCATTTCTCCGTTTCTTCACGTCGTACTACCATCATCGCGCAGCTCCGTGCTCCTGCTCACGCACCGCCACAGCGCTGTTCTCGCAGCCGCAGCAGCAGCGCCGTCACAGCAACGTCGCGGCAGCAGCAGCAGCAGCTCGCAGCTCGCAGTAGCATCGCGGCAGCAGCAGCAGCAGCTCGCAGCTGCATCGTCGGGCTCGCGTAGCAGCGAGCTCCAGCATCGGCTTCCAGCGCCGAGCTCGCAGCAGCAGCACCACCACAGCGTTGTCGTCGCCGTGCTCCACCACCACCGCAGCTCCAATGCCGAGCTCCTGCCGAGCTCCAGCACCGAGCTCCAGCCCGAGCTCCAGCCCGAGCTTCATCGCCGAGCTCCTTCCGAGCTCCATTGCCGAGCTTCAGCCCGAGTTTCATCACCGAGCTCCTTCCGAGCTCCATTGCCGAGCTTCAGCCCGAGCTTCATCACCGAGCTCCTTCCGAGCTCCATTGCCGAGCTTCAGCCCGAGCTTCATCACCGAGCTCCTTCCGAGCTCCATTGCCGAGCCTCCTCTTCTGGCCTGCTCCGTGGCTGCTCGCTCCACACCACCTTCTCCACGCCGCGCAGCCTTTCCCGGCGCTGCTACAGCGCTGTCAAGAAACCATCTTCTCAGTGCTGCACTGCTCTTACGCCTCTGCACCGCCGCCGCCGCTTCCAGGTAAGGCAACCTCTTCTCACTCTTTTATATATATTTCTTTCTCCCTTTGATTGATTACGGGGATGTTCATGATCTAGAATTCCCTTCAAGTTTATGTTTTAATCAAGTCTTATGAATGTTAAATCTTACAGATTTGTTTTGATTGGTTTGAGGTAGTTCAAGATCGTTCGGAGTGGTTCGGTTTAGTTCGGAGCTGTCCGAAGTAGTTCGGAACTCGTCCGAGGTGGTCTGGAGTTATCCAGTGTCGCTCGGAGCTCGTCCGAGGTGGTCTGGAGTTCGTCCGGCGTGGTTCGGGGCCTGCCGGAGCCGTTCGGGGCCTGCTCGAGGCCCTCCGAAGCTGTCCGGGGCTGCTCGAGGCCGTTCGGGGCTTGTTCGAGGCCAATCGAGGCTGCCCGGAGTTATTCGGGGCTGCTTTGAGGGAGCTCACGGCTGGTGCAACAGCCGTGCACTACCCCTTTCCTTAATCAAGGTAATTCCTATCATTTCTCCTTTTATTAAACAGATTTAGGATACGTCGCCTGTCAATATTCATCTAAGACTTAGTGTGTTCTATTTCTATGGAAGTAACATGCTCTCTTATGTTCAAAACTACAGCACCTAAATTCATAGTTCAGGCATTCTAAGTTCAAAACCAGTTCTTTTAAGTTCGAACATGCTAGGTTCATTCTAAGGTTGTTTTGCATGCATAATCCATTCCTAAATCTAGTTTTAAGAAGCATGAACATAAAATGCTAGAGCTTCAAACTCTTACCTCAACTGTCTCTATATTCTCTTTTCGCGATTCATCAAGTTCAAATTTTGGCAGCGTTTCGGTGTGGATAATATTTGGGTGTGGTTTAAGTTCAGAATTTTACCCCTTATATAGGGAGGATTGAGTCTCTGTTCTTTGCTAATCATATGCGCATGCCTCTTCTATTGGACTTGCAGATTATGGTGATTGGGGAGAAGTTGGAGCGTTACTGTGCAACTAGGATTAATAGGGGGGGGGGGCAGGCTGTTTAGTAGGTTTATTCTCCTGTAATTATACGCTAATACTTTGCTTATGGGATTCCCCTTCACAGTATCCGAACAGTTGCACGCTTATCTATAACATTCTGTACCCTTCTTGTATTCTGTGTCGCAACACTATATATATATATGTATTACATAGTATGTATCATATTTATACCACACTATATATATGTATTACGTATATACATATGTTCATATATATAGTATCTCTTTATCTTCCTTTATATATATATAACTGCATATTACACTATAGTTACTAATCATACTTCTCATTTAGCAAATAAATATTTGTACTAATTATAATACTAATAATGGCACTAATCACATTAGGCATTAATCACCCTCGATGATCATCCTCGTAAATGAAATCAGATTAAAAGATGACATTAACTATTTAATTACTACAAGTGCTCGTTACTCTAAATATACATCAAACATTTGGCCTCGTAATGTAATCCAAGTATGCGCAATTTGAGAGATTTTAGAGCTTAAGAAAGTTTATTTAGGATTTAAAAGACGGGATATTACATTCTACCCCTCTAACTAAAAATTTCGTCCCGAAATTTGCATATTCTCTTCAAATAGCTCTGGGTACTTTTCTCTCATCTTATCTTCGAGTTCCCAGGTGGCTTCTTCTTGCCCATGGTGCCTCCATAATACTTTTACTAGATTTATTGACTTGGTTCGAAGCTGTTGAACCTTCTTGTCTAAAATAGCTTCGGGTTTCTCCTCATAGCTTAAGTCGGGGTTAAGAATCATCTCTTCTTGGTGAATAACGTGTTTTGGGTCAAACACGTATTTCCTGAGTTGAGATACGTGGAAAACGTTATGCACGTTCCCAAAGCTTTGTGGTAGCGCCAGTCGGTACGCTACCGATCCTATCCTTTGCAGGATTTCGTAGGGTCCTACGAAACGGGGTCTCAGCTTTCCCTTAACACCGAATCTAATGATTCCTTTAGACGGAGATACCTTCAAGAAAACTTTATCTCCCACCTCAAATTGTAGTTCAGTTCTGCGGGTGTCGGCATAGGATTTCTGTCTGTCTTGAGCTTCCTTAATTCTTCCTCGGATTTGACGAACAATTTCGATCATTTCACTGACAGAATCAGGACCCACTATTGCTCGCTCGCCGACTTCATCCCAATAAAGCGACGATCGGCACTTTCTTCCGTACAGGGCTTCGTACGGCGCCATTTCTATTGTTGCCTGGTAGCTATTGTTGTAGGCAAATTCTATCAAGGGTAGTACTGTTTCCCAACTCCCACCTTTGTCGAGAACCACAGTTCTTAACATGTCTTCTAGGGTTTGAATCGTTCTTTCTGACTGTCCGTCAGTCTGTGGGTGGAAGGCAGTACTGAAGTTTAGTCTAGTGCCTAGTTCTTTTTGTAAGCTTATCCAAAATCTGGATGTGAATTTCGAGTCTCGATCTGAGGTGATCGACACTGGTACGCCGTGGAGACGTACGATCTCGCGGACGTACAATTGGGCTAACTTATCCGATCCATAGGTGATCATTATTGGTATGAAATGAGCACATTTCGTGAGTCTGTCCACAATCACCCAGATAGAGGTGTTTCCACGCTTGGACTTAGGCAATCCAGTCACAAAATCCATAGCGATGTGCTCCCATTTCCATTCCGGGATTTCTAAAGGTTGTAGCTTCCCATAGGGTCGCTGGTGTAGTGCCTTGACTTGCTGACAAGCCAGACATCTTTCCACGAAGGACGCTATGTCTCGTTTCATCCCTTCCCACCAAAATTTCCTCTTCAGGTCACGGTACATCTTTGTACTCCCGGGGTGAGCGGTATAGGGAGTGTCATGTGCTTCACTCATGATTATCTCCTTTATTTCTGGATCATTCGGGATACATAGCCTTCCCTCGAAAGTGATGGCATTATCGGCTCCTTCCTGATAATTCGGGGTTTCGTTCCTTCTCACTTGGAGTCTGATCCTTTCTAAAGCCTCGTCTGTCCTTTGTGCCTCCAGAATCCTGTTCCGTAAGTCGGGCTCGACTACTAGGGTAGCAAGGATTCCTTCTACGGTCTCAGAGGGTGGTAGGACTTCTAAGTTCATTTTACTGAACTCCTTTATGAGTTCCGTCTCTCGAGTGAGGAGATAAGCCAGTTTCGAAGATGTTTTACGACTCAAGGCGTCGGCTACTACATTGGCCTTACCTGGATGGTAGTTTATACCACAATCGTAATCCTTTACTAGTTCAAGCCATCTCCTCTGCCTCATGTTGAGATCCTTCTGCTCGAAGAAATATTTGAGGCTTTTATGATCTGTGAAGATCTCGCACCGAACTCCGTAGAGGTGGTGTCTCCAGATTTTTAAGGCGTGTACAACGGCAGCTAACTCCAGATCGTGGGTAGGGTAATTGAGCTCGTGTGGTCTAAGCTGTCGGGATGCATAAGCTATCACCTTCCCGTCTTGCATCAATACACACCCTAGCCCGATCTTGGACGCGTCAGTGTAGACTACGTACTCCTTGTGGGGTTCTGGGACTGCGAGCACAGGAGCAGTGGTCAATTTCTCCTTTAGCAGTTGGAAGCTAGCCTCGCATTCTGGCGACCACTTGAATTTGATTCCTTTCTGAAGAAGTTGGGTCATCGGCCTAGCTATTTTGGAGAATCCTTCGATGAATCTCCGATAGTACCCAGCTAACCCTAAGAAACTTCTGATTTCATTAGGAGTTGTGGGTGCTTTCCATCCTTGTACCGCTTCCACCTTAGCGGGGTCTACCTTAATCCCTTCTGACGACACAATGTGTCCGAGAAAAGCTACTTCGTTGAGCCAGAACTCACATTTACTGAATTTAGCATAGAGTTTCTCGTTTCTAAGGGTTTCCAAGACGATTCTCAGGTGATTCTCGTGTTCGTCTCCACTCTTAGAGTAGATCAGAACATCGTCTATAAATACCAGGACAAATTTATCAAGGTATGGGTGGAAGATGCGGTTCATCAGGTCCATGAACACGGCGGGTGCATTGGTCAATCCAAACGGCATCACTACAAACTCGTAGTGTCCATAACGGGTTCGGAACGCCGTTTTGGGAACATCTTCTGTTCGGATCCTTAGTTGGTGGTAACCCGATCTTAGATCGATCTTTGAGAATACGCTTGCTCCTTTCAGTTGGTCGAATAAGTCATCTATTCGCGGCAATGGGTATCGGTTCTTCAAGGTCATCTTATTCAGGCCTCGGTAATCTATACACATTCTTAGGGTGCCGTCCTTCTTCTTTACGAAGAGTACTGGAGCTCCCCAAGGGGATACACTGGGTCTGATAAAACCGAGATCTAGAAGTTCCTGGAGTTGGATCTTGAGCTCCTCCAACTCCTTCGGTGCCATCCTATAAGGTGCCTTGGAAATTGGTGCAGATCCGGGTTCTAGATCGATCGTGAATTCTAATTGTCGGTTTGGAGGTAGACCTGGCAATTCTTCTGGAAACACGTCCGGGTATTCTCGTACGATGGTTACGTACTCGATCTTTCGCTCTTCTTTGGTTCCTCCATTCAAAGAGACTAAGTATGCCGAGCAACCCTTCTTTACCAATTTCTCGGCTTGTAAGGCTGAGATAATCGACTTCCTTCGAGTCGCGGTGATCCCATGAAAACTCGTAGGTTCTTTCCCAGGGGGTCGGAAAGATATTAGCCTCTCATGGCAAAGGATCGTGGCATAGTTTTCAGCTAGCCAATCCATTCCTAGGATTATGTCCACGTCATTCATCGGTAGTATGCTAAGATTGTTCGCTAGCACCTTAATAGATCCTATGTTCAGGCTCAGATTCGAGCAAGCATGAGTGATAGTAGTGATTCCTCCTAGAGGTGAAGAAACATTCAGGGATGCTCCTATAAGTTCCGAATCCAATTCTAGGTTTTCTACGCATGACTTAGCAATGAAGGAATGAGAAGCTCCCGTATCAAATAAAATTATCACTGGGGTGTCTAGGAGTATTCCCATACCTGTCAGATTTCCCTGACTTCCTTCAGGCTGCTTTTGGCTCATCGCATAAGCCCGGGCTCGCTGTGGCTTCCTCTGGGATGGGTACTGAGGGTACTGGGGTGGAGGTGGCGGCAACTGGTGTTGCTGCTGCTGAGCCTGAGGCTGAGCCTGCATGGCTCGAACATATTGCCTCTGGTTTGGCTGGTTAGGCCTGGAGCCTCCTCCTTGCTGCCTTGTGGGACAGTTCTTAGCTATATGTCCCTTCTGCCCACATGCGAAACAGCTATCGCTGCCAGCCCGGCACTCTCCCAGGTGCATTCTCTTGCATTTCATGCAAGTGGGATATTTCTGTGGTTGAACATTGGTTGGTGTTACAATGTTTGGCCTTTCCGAGTGGTGGGACCGGTTTTGCCCTTCCCATGGCTTCTTCTGGGTGGCGCCGCCTCGATTGTCCTCCCACTTGCGCTTCCCTTTATGGTTTTGGGAAGGTGTTGGGGTGAATGCTGGTGGTGCCGCAACCACTGCTCTCTCTCCTGGCATAGCCGCCTCGATATCTAGGGCGCGGCTAAGTGATTCCGGGTAAGATAAGCCCCCGTGGCTAGCCAGCGCCATCCTGATCTCGTGCCTTAGTCCGGCACAGAACTTCTCAGCCATCTTTTCATCGGTGTCCACCTGCTCTGGGGCATACCGAGACATGTCGCAAAAGGTCCGGTCGTATTCTGTGACCGACATCCTTCCTTGCTTCAAGTTATAAAATTCCATTTCCTTTTTCTTCCTATAGCTTTTAGGAATATATTTATCGTATATTCCCATCTTAAATTCCTCCCAAGTCATATCCTCCCGCTGTTCTGGAGTCATAGTTTTCCTCCTGGCCTCCCACCAGAAGTCAGCTGATCCAGTCAATTGGAAGGAGACGCACGTCATGCGCTCCTGATCCGTGCAACGGAGAAAGTTAAAAATGCGCTCCAACGCGCGCACCCATACTTCCGCTTCAGCTGGGTCACCTAGCCCGTTGAAGGTGGGTGGGTTTTGTCGGAGGAAAAGTTCCTCAATCCTCCTAGCAGGCGGTGGGAGGGGTGGGGTTACCTCCCGCTCTACGGCCGGTCCTCTCTCCTCATTATTCGGATTAAGTCCCCTTCCTCGGCCTCTAGGGCGTCCTCTTGGCGGCATTCTGTTAATATAAGTGTTTCTTGCCTTAGTGGGGAAATTTTGTTGCGTATTATACTTAATAAAATGGAGTCTTACTTAGCATTTGATATTACGAAGCAAGGAATTTACGGAATTAGAAATAGGCATTGCACGTAACAAAATGGACCCTCAGGATCATCATAATTCATATCATATATCACCTCAACGAGGTCTAGTTTAATACAAAATCCCATCGTACTTTCTAAGTACATGGTATGATGCTCACCTCTCTAAGATGACATCACAATAGGTACTCAGCCTCGAAACACTAGCTACTGTGTTTTCGTGCTGTCAAAATATCGATATGCTATGCTAATACGGAACGGTCTATAATAATTATCGTTTCCGACTACAAAAATATATATCATCGGTACGGTCTATACGTATGATCCGTTACTGATGAGTACAAAATATCGACCTAGCTACTCCTGGGTGACGCAGCTAAGGTACTCCTCCTCGTCCGGGGCCCCCTCATCCCAGTCAGGCTCCCAAGCCTCATCATCGGGGTCAACCTCGGGAGCTACCTCCTCCTCCGGGTCCTCGTCCGGATCCTCCTCCTCTGGATCCTCCTCGGGGTCCTCCTCCTCAGGATCCTCCTCCTCCGGATCCTCCTCGGGGTCCTCCTCTGGTGCCCCTGCTATCGTCTCACCATATATCCTCAGCGGTTCCCTCGCTCTCTCCAACAGTCTCCGAATCCTGGCGTCGAACTCGTCCCAATCGAGGGGTGCCTCCCTCTTCCGGGAGGGGCCCTCGTCAGCTGAGGTGAGAGTGAGGCCTGATCTCTCAGAGCTCCTAGAGTGTGGAAGCTGTCGGCGATCCTCCTCCGATGTCTCCAGAACTGGGGCCTTGCCCCTATCGTCACCATCCGCTAGTCGGGTCCTAACGAGCCAAAACGGCATCGTGCCCGAGTCGTCCTCGGCAACTAGGGGTCGACTGGAGGAAAGTAGTCGTCGTACCCCTATAGTGGGGCGAGAGGAACCTGACTCAGCCTCGTAGCGCCCTCGGTACTCTGGCATCTGTGTCTGCGGTGGAACGGGAGGTGTAAGGTGCTCCTCTGCAGGGCGGAATGGCTCCATACCATCGTCGCGGGGTGCCTGAAACTCCGGCACCGACTCGCCATAGAGTAGACTATAAGTCGGAGCTATGGGGATCACTCCTGCCGGAAGGTATGTCTGAATCAGGGGTGCCCAAAGCGGTGGCTCGCCCCCTGCTATGATCAAATCGCCGGGTCGAATGTATGGTCCCTCCGGTGGGCTATGGTATGTCTCCCAAAAATGGAGGATCATGGTAATAAATCCACGTACGTCGACCCCACGATCATAACTGTGTCCGATTGGCTGGATAAAATCCCCCACTATCATTCTAGCCCATCCCTGCCACCTGGCAGGCAAGAACGGAATCAATCGCATCGCTCCATCCATCTCCGTCGCTCCGTGAAGCCTAGCGGCTTCCCACCTCCTCAAGTAATGACCCAAAAACTCCCCTAAGGTATCCCGCGGGTCGGGTCCGTAGAACTGGTATGCACGTAAAGGATCGGGTCTATGCGTCATCCTCTTCCTAGCAGTCTGGATAAACCTCGCCACTAAAATGAAATATACAGGTAGTCAGTACTCGGAATATCACATTCTAAATATACATCATAAGCCATCATGGTTTGCTTAAGTCAATTGTTCTATTGGTGTTTTGGTTGCTAGTGGAGGGGAATGCCCTTAGGGTAAAATCCCGTTCGAGGATTGGAATTTGTTTTCTTTAGGTCTTACTGTTCTTGGATACTTAGATTCCCGTTTTGGAATTAGGATTTGCTTCCTTCGCGTCTTATCGTTCTCAGATACTTAGGTTCTTGTCAACCGACTTGCGGTTTATTCTTAAGTTCGGAGTTGACGGTGAATCAATAAGTATTGACTCTTACCGCTATTTGCTAAGTCGAAGAAGATATCGTTATGATTCTTCTTTGTTCATTCGATTCGTTGAGGTGTTCGAGAAAGTTCACTCTAGTTTGCGTTCTATCTTCTTGTTTAAAGGGTTTATGTTTGTCGTTAATTCCTTAGTCATAAGGAAAAATTCTTAAGTTCTAGAGATCCGAACTTAGGGCGAGAGATTTGATTCAAATCTCTCCATACTTGGAAGTTCTTATAGTAAGGCGTGTGCCACGTCTAGAGGGCAGGATACGCCGGGGTGCTAGGCTTTTGTCGACTCGTTTGGTTAGTCTAGTGAAACGATACTAGACTCGAGGTTTGAAGAAAGACTCTTGGGTATAGAGCACAAATGCTCTGATACCACTCTGTCACGCCCGCTTTCTACTAATTCTAGTAAAGCCGGGAACATGACC